>JANQBM010000007.1:25021473-25033486 GCA_025594535.1 Erythroxylum domingense | reverse complement strand
CTCAATAAGATCTTTGTAATGATATATTTTGTGTAAAGTAATATATATTTTAAATTTAATTACTTAGTAAATTATGTGAATAAATCAATTTGTAAAAAGGACATAAAAAGAATATGTTAAAAAGTAATAAGATAAAGTTGTCTTTTTGTACTTTTAGTTTGGTGTGTTACTATTCATTGCACCATTTTAGTGTGAAGATTTGGTGTCTTCTTAGAGTGGATTTATTGCACCAAAACATCAAATTTGGTGTTTTGGTGCATTGGTAGAAGATGGCCTTAGCACAAAGGACAAGGACAACAACCTGCATATCTAATTCAATGTCACCATTTGATAAATCCAATTCTCCAAGCCATTGCAAGACACGCCGCAGGACCAGTGCCTCAGCGCAAGCAGCAGAAGCTGCCAAAATGAGGCTGCCCACAGCCGCACGAATAAACCTAGCAGTGAATGAAAGAATGATAGCACCAAATTTGACAACCTTTGTTAAAGGGTCAAACGAAGCATACTTAAAGAATAAAGATATGTAAAAGACGTCATGGTAAGCTAATGAGGACTAAAGATGTATCTAAAAGGAAACATAGGGTTTATGTGAAAGGCCTTTCTCTTGTTTGTTTTTACATTATGTTTGTACTCCTCTGCTGCTTTTATTTACAGTTTTCAGAACTTTTATGAAGGTTTGAACATATGGTTCAAATTGAGGAATTCAAAATCCTCATGATCTGAGAATTTGTCACAGTTTTCTAGATCCAAACATTTGGAACTAAAGCTTAACTACAACTTTTGAAACAGAGCAAAGTACATACTTTAAATCTTACCCTTCATAACGTACTTCATAAAAGAAGACGAGACGTCTAAGTTTGCACATCGTGTAATTGAGAATAATATTTTCATTGCCTCTTCTTCTAATAATCTAAGTATATTACAAACAAAATTGCAAAAAAGAATTGATGTCTTATGTGAAACCAACGAAACATCTATTATAAGTCAGATCTTACGTTACTACTCCTATATTTGACTAAACCTATAAACATTGAAGGCGGAGGGAGTTGCCTTCTGATTTGTTTACGCCAGTACCTATTCACTTCCACTATCTTATTAAATACTTACTTTCCTCCAGAAATAAGCTTCTGCTAGTTACTGAAAATTTTCCATCCGCAACGTTACTTATAATACATCCACAAGCTACTACCAGAAGCACAGGCAAGTAAGTTGGTCGCTGGATGCCATGCCAAATGAAGTAACTTGGAGGTTAGGTCGCAGGAGAACTCATTGCTGCCTGAAGTTGAATTTTCATGTGCTGTATAGTCAGCTAAAAATATCATAGTGAGTATGAACCTCAGTTGCAAAATTTATATACCCATAATAACATCGTTTGAGATATTAACCTTGCAGATGGAATCCACGGGTTAAGTTGCTCAAGGACAACCTCCTCGCCCTTGAAGCAGAATGAATAAGAGACTTCCTGTTTTGATATGTAACAAAAAAGGCATCACCATCACAATCTGTGACCATTACGAAGAACTTACATGGTTACACAATGATAAACATGATCAATTACTATACATTTTAAATCTGCTGGCCAATTTAACAAATACCTCCAAATTCAGATAGCTCCAATGCTTTTTATCAAAATATGATTTCATTATTTGTTGGACTGCTTGATAGTCTCCATGAATTTGCTAAACGCTACTAGATCACGTTGTCTAATCATTGGTGGATGTTCACAGTAAGCCTAAAATCAGGGAACAATTTGATAAACTCATGCCTGATGTATTTATTGACTCACCATCTTTAACTGAACAAAGTCAACGAAACAGAATAATTGGCTAAAGAAACATTTTCATCTCAATATTGTACCAAAAATCAGAATCTATCAGGCCTGAAGAAACGTAACTTCCCAAATCCTGTGACCTAGTTATATCATAGGTTTTTGTATGCTGATGTCATAAAATTTGCTATTACAAATATGCAAACCGGGTGAGTCTAGGCAGTCATGTTGCATATTGGCAAAGTAACACATCTCATTTTTATCTATATCAACAATAAAGTTTGTAGTATTGCATGTTGAATAACTATAACACTTCACAATCAGCTAAACACACAACTTTCCCTTAGTTCAAACCAGATGCATTATTTGAAGAAATAAGATATGAGAATCGACCTATTCGGGTTTTTGCTAGCTTCAATTGTAATCCCTTCTTCACTTCCTCCATGTGAGAATACACGTAAAAGATTGCTAAAAGCAAATCAGGGAAGATTATTTACTACTAGAAATACAAAATCCCAACTCACAACAAAGTATAACATGCTACTCTTGTTTGAGGTCAACGGATAAACCTGTAAGAACCAGTTGCAAAGTTAAGTCCATCTCCACTGACACAGCAACCAAATTTATCCAATACGGAATCATTATTATACAAATCGCATAACTGCAGAACATAGAGCATGATGTTAACCACAAGGTAGAATCAAACGGCATAAAGTCTTCAGTTCAAACATAAAGACCAGAAACTGTTTCATTAGGCACAAGTTCAGGGATTGCTACAATAAGAATTCATAAGATACGAACTTTCGTTCATGAATGTGTTATTTCGGTAGTCGTCAACTTATAGTTATTTAGTTCAAACTTGACGAGCGTATTCAACAAATACCAATTACTTGGTCACCTACTTCTTCCAATCATTTGAAACAATCCCTCTTTCGATGTGCATGTTCTTTTCTTGAAAAGTTGGCTTCATGAGCTATTCTAAGATAGAGAACTAATAATTGGCACTTGGCTTGTAGGAGAATATACCAACAAGCTACTTTCTTCACATGTCATATATGCCCCATGCTTTCTAAAAAAAATTTCTCATAGTTCTTAGATTATTAGTAGAATTATTATTAGTCATTATTATAGAAGTAGGGTTGAGAAGTTATTTGCAGTTACATATGTTGGTTATTTTTCATGTCTAGTTATTGTCCTAGTTTCAGAGCTAGTGGTACACTATTAATTCTTCTGCAATCATGAAGGAAAAGCATGCTGAACTTTTCTACAAACAAAACCAGGGTCTTGTTCTAGAGATCTATGGGTTCTCTCTAACCCTAAAGAAGCTCATATTGTAATCTAACATAAATAGGAAGAAGAAACTCTTGGACATACTGCCAGATTGTGTGCCTGAGTGGAGACGGCCTGTGACTCAGATCAGTTTCCAGGAAAACATCACTTTGGCTCAATTACCTACTTCTGCAGATTATAAATAGGACAAGCCCCGTTACATTATGTCGCTTTGTACCACAGACTGCAGAACCATCCCATTTGTACCCAAGGGGTAGCCTATCCAATACCTTTGGAGAGATTAAGACAATGTTTTTAGTGAACTCTATTTATAGCATAAGAATACCTATGCTGCAAAACTCTTTCACTTTCTGTTCAATAGTATGTACTTACAAAGTTAAGATTCTGATATATTATCCTACATAAACTAAACATCTATTTTGTTTATGCCAACCACTCCCATACCCTATATAATTTTGTCAGCACACCAGATGAACTCCTATAAAAGATACTGTTCATAGGCTCAACAACTTTATTATTGTGTCCAGAACATAGAATTGTATTAGAGTTCCTGACGTAGTGTGGGAAGGAAAAACAAAGATAAGTAGAATAGAATAGGCTATAATTGATGCAGATTGTAGCTGGAACTTGAAAATAGAGCTTAGGGTTTGTAGAAAAACCTCTAAAAGCATAAGATTTATTGATTGATAAAAGACATCCCGAAAATCAAGCATAGGCAGCCTATTTATACTAGTATAGGACCTAATCCAACTCCTAATAGGAAAAGGAAATACTAATTAAAAAGTAATATGCTAATCCTATGATAACTAGGAATCCAAATAACTTAAGAAATACCAAATAGTAAGAAATCCAATTTTAACGAGGAAAACTAAACTAAGTGCTCCTACATCAGTTCCAAACAAATTCACTGTAGCTTACAGGTCATCATCGTGTAAAATTGTTGGGATCTTAAGATGATGACAAAAGGATAAGGAAGGAATGACATAGGCCAAGAAACTCATCCTTCGACCTGCCGGAATCGAACCAGCGACCTAGAGGACCAGTCCTCTGCTCTAGCCACTGAGCTAAGGTCGACTATGAGCAAAATCTACCATTTAAATAGATTTGTACATAAATGGTATTGAAGGAACAAATAAAGGGTCCAATCACAAAATTAGGCTCAAAATCGAAAACCAATATATGAAATGGAAACAAGGAGCTAGACTTCTTAGCCCTAGTAACTAACGAAATATAACTTTTACTTGGATTTAGAAGATGATGCAGCTGATAAGAAAGGTATATGCAACAATGGAAATTATTAACAGTTTGTTGTTTGATCTACCGAGACAAAAACTAGAGAAACGTCAAATCAAAGTCTTATAAAATAAATTCCATATTTCATCATAAATACATTTGTAAGAAAATAACTTTCTGACGGAGAAAACCATAAATACGTGCTCTTACCTTAGGGCGCAGGTGCTCATGAAGCTTGAATACTGCAACTGGTGAAAAATCCACACGTGTGTCCCATAGCTAAAGCAAGATATGAAAGCATCACCTTGTTCAAGACATTATATATGCTATGTAATTTGGAATACAATAATAATTGATGAAGATTCACAGAAGTATACAAACAAAGTAGGGCTTGGGGGCAAATATGATTTGATCAGGGTTAAAGACCTTCAGATTCATGTAATCACGACTCAAGATGTGCTGTCCATCATTTGTAAACTTCACATCAGATATTGAAGCAATAATTTCTGTAAATAATGATTTTGGCCCATGGGAGTTTGTATCTTGTAATCTGCAATAATGTCTCCAAAGTCATTATACCACTCTAAATACAATATGTAAGGCCTCAACATATACCCTAAAAACATTATAGCTTGTCTAGAGTGCATTAAGAGGTGAACATAAAGAATTAAGTGCATCTAAGCACAGTAAGGGACATAATGGTAATTAATTTTTAAAAAACGGATAAATTGGTAATTTGTTCATTTCAGCATGGAAATAATTATAAATGAAATATGGATTAGAATGAAATCAATTGATGATATCATATGCCAATGTAGGAACTAAAGGAGGAAGAAGGATCAAATGTGAAGTTTACCTAAAGTCAAACACATGACTCAACAGGATTGAAGCATATGTGTAATTCTATAAATTGCATGAAATGGGTATATAAGAGAGGAGTGAGAGATGGTGCATATTGGGGTTTTAATTCCAAATTTTTCTCGTCTCATTTCCTCTTCTTATTCACATCATTTTGCATGTATAAAGAATCAAGCTGATTCTAAGTAGAAATCAAGGTAAAAGTTAGTGGTTTTTCTCCTCATCTTTATCTTTTCTTACTTTGCTCATGAAGAGCTGGAATTATAAGGTTGGAATTGGGATTGAGATACGTATTTATGGTGTTTCTAGTTGGTGAAACAAGCTAAATGTAAAGGGAAAGAGAAGAAAAAGTACTAGAAAAGCTAGTTGGCCAATTTCAAGATTTGGGACTATACTTAGTTTAATTTCTGTTTGTGCATGATTGAATGTGTAGAAAGATTAATTTGGACATAGAATGGTTACTGAAATGATGTCTTGGTGTTACTTTGTATGGAATTGGTTGACAAAATAGTAAAGTTTAGTAGAATTCTGTCTTAGGTTCACTTAAACCAATCTCATTGTTTTGACCATAACTCGGCCTATAGACTTCTAAATTGGTTGATTCCAATTGGTTGAAAATTAAGACATAGACTAAATATCTCTAGGAAAGACCTGGTCCTAATTTTGGCTGCATGATATTAGAAATTGAAATTGAAAATGGTGACCTGATGTTCCCCTGTTTTGGAGCAGCTTTTAATGTTTAGTGCTTATTTAATGATTTAGAAGTCGAAATGGCCTGATTTTTGATGCTATATAAACTAAACACATAGGAGAACAAATCTCTAGAAGACCTCAAAGCAAGGTTTTGAATTTCATTCCATACCGGGACGTACTACCAGAGAACGGTACGTACCGTACTAGTAGAGGTGCTTATGTACCGGGTGTAAATACTGGTAGGTACCGGCGTGTTTCGTCAAGTATTGGCCTGTACCTAAGGTATTTATAATACCGGTCATATACCAACAGGTACCAAAAATTTTGAAAAATATGGGGACTTATTAGCAAACTTTTCAAAAGTTTTTAAAAATTGGTCCTGCCTCTCCCTTCCCCCCAAAATGCATTGTCCCTCTCTCCTTTCTTATATACCCATTTCATGCAATTTCTAGAATTATACACATGCTTCAATCCTATTGGATCATGTGTTGACTTTAGGCAAACTTCACATTTGATCCTTCTTCTTTCTTTAGTTCTCACATTGGCATATAATATCATCAATTAATTTTATTTTATGCACTTAATTCTTTATGTTTACTTCTTAATACACCCTAGACATGCTATAATGCTTCAAGGGTATATATTGGGGCCTTACACAATAGATTATACTTGGATAAGACAAGCCAATATTACAAGCAAAAACCATGAAACATATAAGGGCCACTAGAAAAAGATAATAAACCACTTACATTCGTCCACTATAATCACATAATGCTGATTGACGCATGTCGACAAGACGAATAAAACCTCTTGAAGTGCTAAAAGCAAGAAGATTGCAGTGAATTGGATGGAACTCAGCAGATGTTATGACCTCTGAACAAAAGTTAAAGACTTCCATGAGAAGGTACTAGAAAAAATTCAAGAAAAAGGCATCCAACTGGGACCAAATATGAGTTTCCAAATTTTACATTAACAAATAAAAATGTTAAAGACAAAAATTTTAAGCAAGATTATGTCAATTTTTTAAACTTATATTTATAAAAACAAATATTAGACAGTATAGTACAGTACCAGGCAATGTAATGACCATGTGACTCATCGAATACGAATCATCAAGTCATAGATTGTAGAAAAAAGTTATGTTATAGAGAGAAGGACAAAAACATGTCTAATAATAAATCTTTTAGATTTTCTAAACAAATTTTAAAACTTTATTTCATATCATTCAAGTCTATCTTTCATATTGATTTTAAATGAATGCTAAAATTTATACAAATGAAAATAATTCTCATTTTCATATAAGACTTCTACTTTTTGCAATTTTTCATAATCTTTGTAGTTTTCAATTAAGTCCTTTACAAATGTTCTGACTAAACTTTCTTATAAATCAGAAAATAATAAATTAAATTAATGAGAAATTTATTATATATTTGCAACCTAATCATTTAAGAAATAAAGTCAGTAAGGATAAAGATCATTCTTAGGAAATATTTTTAACTTTTTTAAAAGCTTTAGGACTCAACTATAAAGAAGTATAATACAATTGAAAAAAAATGCAAAGTTTTAAGAAATAACATATCTAACACAGAAAAATGCAGCACAGTGGCATTAATTCAATACCAAAGAGATAATCAATTTACCAGTAAGGTCTTCCATATTTGGCGGTTTCATGTCAATAATATTAAAGCACTGATCATGGATCTCAAGATTCCACAAGTTAATTCGAAGATCATCTGCAGAAATAAACGTCTCACCATCACTGCACAGAGATCATCAACCGGTAGTTCCATATATTATAGTAGTTGGCACGGCTGACAAGAGAGGGCATTTTAATGCACACTGCATGGAAAATCTTTACCTATTATTTGAGATTGAGTTGATATTGAAGTCGTGAGCATTAGAATACACCTTTCGACAACTTGCACGAGCAGCATCTTCACTGAGAGCCATCTAGATACACAATAACTTTATAAGATCATCCCGTATACTTGCAGTATTTGCATGGTGAGTTGACAATTGAACCCTGAAGTGTCTTCTCAAGTTCGATATTACAAAATTGATACCTTTGCATGCAGTCGCGTAAACAGCACATTATCTTCAACTGTCTTCCCTGTCCGTTCCAGATGATAGCCATTAGCAATAGATGGTTTGTTTTCATCACTTCTGAAACTCCTTTCGGCCAAAAGAGCATTTTCTGAACATATGACTGAATTAAGGTCCATTTCTTTTACTTTTTTCACTTTATGTTCCTTAACCTAGCCTCAGAAATTAAAAAGAAAATGAATGGTTAATCTGACTGAAATATCTTAGCAGCTCGAGAAATTCACTTAAAACTAAAAGATTGTCCGTGTTCAATTCAAATTAATGACTATCTGCCATGTGGAGGAAAGAGAAATCAGATTTTCATGTAACACAATATGCAATCAGTTTACTGGATCTGGTTGGCTAACTCAACTTCAACTGTTCTCGTATTAGCTTCATCATGACAGATTCCTAGTAACCTTTTCTTCTCCATATATTGGAACCAGTTCCAAATGATGTTAAAAGGGTATAGAATGCGTGCAAGAAAATGAAGAAGATCGTAAAAGGAAACAAAAATAAAAGTAATACCAAACCAGCAAATTGACTCAAATGGAAATGGTAAGTGATACCAATTAGGTCAGTCCTAAAAGATCAATACGTGTAATCTATTCCATCAGTATAGCATTAAGTGTCAGCTTTGAGTTGCAGCAATAGGGAAAAGAATAAGCCGTCTTACCTTCCAGAATTTAATGGTCTTATTATTTGTTGATAGAAAAAACTGTGATCCATTAACTGCTGCACACCATCTTATTTTGTTGATCTTCTCTTCAATCTCCAAGCTTTTCAGATAATCAAACTACACAGGAAGGAAGGACCTAGTCACCAGACAATTGTAAACAGTAGCAAAGACCGATGGAAACTGAAATTAAATGGTTTAGTTATCTCAGGCGCCTTAATATCACGCACCTTTGGTTCGTGGCTTTGAAATTCAGTCTTATACGCATACTGAGGGCGTCCTAAGAAGGAGGAATCCAATTGCTCCAACTCATTTCGAGAAGAGTACTGACTTAGAGTCTGAGAAGCCAATAATCAAAGGGTGTATACATCATGACATGAATTCATAAAAAATCTCTCTGGTTTATAAGATAGCATAATGAAAAACTCACATGTTTGCCGTCTTCTCTCTGGAACATTACAATACGGCCACCTCGATCTCCAACAGCAAGGTAATCGCCACTCTTCTCAAATTCGATTGCAGATATTATATCAACTACCAAAGGAAAAACCCAAAAAGGAAAACATATCAACCACCATATATTAAGAACCATCAATCGAAAGAACCAAAGTCAACCATAACAACAATATCAATTCTAAAAGAACAAAAAGGATGATCATTTAAAAGTTCATAGAGCAAGCAGCTTATATATGTATAATCCGAAACACCGCTGACGGAAGTATAATTAAGGAAGCCAACTACTAAACGACAAGCGATAGACGGTGTTGGCTAACCGTCTAGAACTTCTTCGCTGGGAGCTCTCTCGCCGAATACCTGAGAGAACTTCCATTCCAGTGGGGCCGACGGAGATGAAGACTCGCCTGAGCTTCGACTCATGGTCCTGTTGAGTTGTTTTACAGTTGATTTCATTTCATCAAGGTTGTTCGATTCTTTTTATATTCCGTTTCCATAGTTAGATACGAGTGCCAGTTTAAATTAACATTATCCACTCGAAAAATTCGGAAGCGTAAAAACATATGTGCTGAATTTAACTAAAAAGGGAGAAAAAAAAACAAATAATATACTAAATAATATAATATTGGGATAAGGAGAGTGATCAAAGGTGACAATCAGTCAGGCCAAGCTAACCTATATGCCCTCATTTGAGCCCTACTCAAAGCTACCTGACTTAGCTTGACTTAGTATTTTTTTAAATAATTTTTAAAATGATATCGTTTTGTGTTTGACTATCTAGGCTCGAGCTAAGCCCGGCAGGAACTAAACTGTCATCTTTAAGAAAGACCAATTTTTCTTCAAGATGAAATATTTATTTGGATGAGCTTATACCAGTAGAGCATTTTTGAAAAGCTCCAATTTTAAGCTTTTTACACAGCTGTATTTTAGCTTCTAAAAATGTCATTTCTATTAAAAAACTACTTTTGAATTTTACGGCTAAACACTCATTTTTTTTAAGAAAAGCTTTTACGGTGAAAAAAAGTACTTTTCACCTTTTAAAAACTGAACCAAACAGGCACGAAGAGCAAAGTGAACACAGAGTTCAAAGAAGAAAAAAAAACAAAATCATTTCTTTAACTAATTTTTTATTTCAACCGTTGTAGCATGTCGTAGAGTCCAGAGCCCTCAACATTTATTATTTTCTATTAAAAAAAACTAAATCCTATTTTTCTATCCTATCATGTTATATCAAGACTCAATTAAATAGGACTAAGACTAAGTACTTAGAGTATAATTTTTCGAGTCATATAGTGGTTTCTAATGTGGAGATAAACATTGGTTCATAATTTATACCATAGAAAGAGTTCTTTAAGTATTTAGGATTTATCATAAATTAATGAAGAAATTGATGAAGATATAATTTATCGTATTAAATCTGGATGGCTTAAATGAAATAGTGCATCAGGGGTTTTATTTGACAAGAAGATACTTCTTAAGTTCAAAAGGAAATTTTGTCTTTTAGCAATTAAATCGGTCATACTCTATAGGATGGAATGTTACCTATTAAACATGTACATAGTCATAAGTTAATAATAGCAGATATGAGGATGTTCCGTTGGAGTGCAACTTTACTAAAAGAGATAATATCATAAATGTTATAGTAAGAGACAAATTAAGGATGGTTAATATTAATGGCAAATTAAGATAGACAAGACTTAAGTGGCTCAGATATATTAAAAGGAGACATCATGACATTCAAGTAAGAAGATATGAGAAAATTACACTTAGGAACAGTAAGAAGAAAAAAAGAAAGGCTTAAGAAGAACTGAGAGGAGATAATTAGGAATAATATGGCTCTATTGAAACTTACCGAAGGCGTGGCCAATAGGAAACTTTGATGTACCAAGATACAGATAAAGAATCTCATATGGAGAGGTCATTCCCTTTCTTATTGGTTTTTAAAACCTTTTTCCTTCGAGTCTTATAGCTTGTATTTACTCCAAATATTTAATATGTAACATTTCCCTCTTAGTTATTTAGCCTACACATTTTTTGAAATACCCTAAAACATTTTCTTATAATTGCTTGTTTCTTTTATTTATTTCTTGATATACTTTTTTGTTTGTGTATTTACTTACTTTTTATTTTTTTATTGTTATTTTTACCTTGTTCTATATTTATTGTATTATTTATTTTAACACTTATTTTTTTATTTATATTTATTTATTTACTTTTATTTTTAATACTTATTTTTATATTTTTATTTATATGTATTTATTTACTTTAATTTTCTTATTATTTTTAAAATTTATCTTTTATTATTCTTTTTTATTTCTATTTTTTATTTTTATTCTTTGCCTTATTGCATCTTTATTGGATTGTTTATTTTATTACTTTTTATATTTTATTTTTATATATTTGTATTTAGCTATTTGTTTATTATTATTATTATTATTATTATTATTATTATTATTATTATTATTATTATCCTTTATTATTTTTTAATATGTATCTTTTATTGTTCTTAATTTATATTTGTATTTATATTTATATATTTGTATTTTTATTTAGTATATAAATATATTTTATTTTTTAATCATTTTATGTTAGTCTTGATTTTTTTACTATTAAAGCTACATACTTATGAATTTCTCCAGACCTCGTGTCTTAACAGAACTTCTAATAGAATGTTGCTGTTATTTTTCCTATTACTCGAAGCAATCTTCTTCTTTCTCCTAGTCTCACTCTCTACTAATCTCTTCTTTTTCTTTTTTAGTTTCTCATTATTGAGTTTATTGATATTTTTGTTAAGAATTCTATACATTAAAATAAGAGTTAAATGAAGGTCTTGCTTTATTAAATAATTGAAAGACAAGTAAGATGAAGGTGATTGCATAAATAACTAGCAGAGTATTACTGCGCGATGCGCAGTAATAATGCGCAGTTAATTTAGTGAGTTATAATATAAGGAAATAATA
>JANQBM010000007.1:24998785-25021373 GCA_025594535.1 Erythroxylum domingense | reverse complement strand
TAATAATAATACTAATAATATATATTATTATGATCTTTGCACACTCCTCAAGGGTAGGAATGGTAAAAAACTCTTAGACCGACGGATGTCAATAAGATGTCCATAATCCGAAAAATTATTAGTGAGTTAAATCAACCCAATTCATTATAAAATTGACACTTAAATGTCAAATTTTCAAATTCACACTTCAAATTAAGCATTAAAACAAAATTTTATTACAACAATTACAACAAAATATTCCAACAATCATAAGGGGCGGCATTTTATCGAACACCTCATAGGCAATATATAATATCTCTAACTAATCACAAAACAAATGCAATTTTCCATTATTTACTAACAATAACACATATAAACAACAAATCAACCAACAGTGACACAAAAAACGATATACAACAACAATAGTCACACAAAAATCTATCACCCAAACACTCACGGTTCATGTATAAAACTTTCATTTTTTGGAGAAAAAATACACCCAATAGAGAGCTTACCAGAAAACGACGCACGATGGGCCAGAAAACGCTCGAAAAACAGCGGTGGAAGATTGAAAAATTGCCCAAAACTAAAGGAAACCGACGGAGGAGAGAAGAAGAAGAAAATAGGGGGTTTTGTCGACTTATTGAAACGATGTCGTTTGGTTTTAAACCAATCGATGTCGTTTTATTTATTAACCAGTTGACATTTACCAACGCAATTTAAATTTCATCGATATTTAAATTCATCAAATATTTAACAGGGACATCTTTTCGCTTAATTTTGCGATAGAAAATATTGTCTGTCGGTAAACTTGATATCAAGTTTACCGACGGACTCCATGTCGTCGGTAAATAACAGACGTTGATCCAAACTCATCAACGGAACATTTTTCGTCAGTAAATGTCCGAAGCTATTTAATTGCGGGAAGCATTCTTGCAATTTTTACCGACGGTAATGGTTACGTTGTCGGAGATTTTGCGCGAAATTCCTTCCCTCTAATTTTTCCGACGACAATTGTTTCCGTCGCTATATCTAAACTTTGACGACGTATTTATTGACGGTTGTTTATATTCTGTCGGTAAATAGTTACAGTTTTTATTCCGTTGGTAAATTTCCGACACTATTTTATGATTTTCTTGTAGTGGTTAAGAAATAGCTTTGTAGATATTGTTAAAGGTTGGACAAGAGAACAATTTATGGTTGACACATCAAAAGTTTTTGAAAGGATTTTAACAGGAAAATCGAATAAGGTACGATTTCTTATTTTATAATTTGATTCAATCATTCAAGTTATTCAATTATCGAGATTTGATCAAAAATCGTAAAATTTTACTTTCCATTGTGCTTGTAATTCAATCACGGTTTGTCCCTTGACATAAGGCCTTATGCCTTCACATAGATTAGTTAAACCAAATGATCCACTGTCCAAATGTCTATGATAAAAAGTGAAAATTCAATTAAATTTAATCCATTAGGACAATCAAATTTAGGAGCTTCATATTCGTTATCCTTCCACTATTGATTGTAGGAAGTTTTCATCGCGTTGTTAAGTCGGCCTCACGTAGTCTCCTCCTTTTTAGGATCTACCTGTCTTATGATTTCATATAGATCACTTGAACCAATTTAAGGCTTATAGTGGACATATTATGTGCAATCTTCACGTACTATATTATCTACTTGAATTTTTTGGAAAAAATGTGAGACTATTTTAAAAGAACATAAAATTGGTATAGGCATGTTTCATAAGGTACTACAATAGAAAGTGAAATTCCAATTAAGCTTAACCCATTAAATTAATTAAATTTAAAATATTTTAACCCAATATCTTTTCACTGTGAAGAGTGATGCACTCCCTTTAACATAAGACTTTATGCCTTTATAAGGACTAAATGAACTTAAGATGTTTATGATAAAAGTTAAATTTTAGTGAAATTTCACCCATTTAAGCCAATCATATTTAAAAGGCCCTTGTATGTTATCATTCCATGGTTGAAGCAATAAGATTTCACTGCATTATTAAGCCTACTTCACACAGTCTCCTTTTCTCTAGGATTTGAGCCTCATATATTTATATAGACCACTTAAACCAACTTAAAACTTGTGGTGGGAAAGTTAATCATATGCTCCATTGTTGAAGTCACAAAAAACTAGGGAAGATTTCAGGCTCCCTAAATTACTCCTTATTAGGAGACAGATTTGCCTCCTCACCTTATTTTGTATTTACTCTTAATTTAGAACATGATTGTATACTACATATGGATGTAATATTGTACAAGAAGAAGATGATAAAAACAACAAATAAAGAACAAAATTATTTGATCGAACCACGTAAATCATCTATCTTTATTTTTTGTTTTCCTTCTAAACCATATGGTATCAGAGCAGGCTTGATCATCTTCAATTGGTCGATACTACCAATGACAGCTTTGTTCCCTCTGAAGCTCTCGACAGTGAGACGGAGGTGTCTTCTATCGTAAGTCTAGCAATTCTGGAATCATCATCCTTCAACCTCTCGGTTGAAAAATTGAATAGAAAAAATGATAGAGAATGGCATCAATCTATACAACTGGCGATTGATGGAAAGGGAAGAGTAGGTTATATTACAGGAGAAACAAGGAAACTCACTACCACGGACACGACGATGCTGTAGTGATGGCAATTCGAAAATTTGTTAGTCACTACCTAACTGGTGAACGCGATGCAACTCACTATAGGAAAAGCGTACGTGTTCTTGCCGATGGCACGCGATGTTTGGGAAGTCATGCGGGAGACAGACGCCAAAAGCTCTTCTCAACTATTGGAGATCAAGACTCGGTTGTAGGGACTGAAATAAGGAGAAAGAGAAGTGACTTATTATTACTTGGAAATGGCTGGACTTTGGCAAGACCCCGATTTGAGTTCAGATAAGGCATGGGAGTATCCAAACGACAATATATAATAGAAGAAGAAGGTGGAAAATGAGAGGGTATTTGAGTTTCTCGCATTGCTGAATCGCGACCTCACCGAGGTGAGAAGCCGGGTTCTAAGTCTTCGCCTATTAGAGTCAACGCAGGAGGCATTTGTGGAGGTTCACTTAAAGGAGAGTAAGCGCGACGGGTGATGTTGAAGGAGAAAAGGTCCGCTGAAACGTTAACCCTTGCAGCCTGTACTTATCGCCTAGCAAGAGGTCCAACGTTGGGTAACAAGTGGGACCTGGCTCATAGTAGACAAACCCAGGGCAAAATAAGTGGCAGATGGGTCCAAATAATCAAAATTTGAATTTTGACACAGTTCATCAATATAATTTAGGCCCAAAATCGCAAAAGATACATCCTTGGTGTAAACACTGCAAAAAACCAGGTCACTTAAAAGTCGATTGCTGGAAATTGCATAGGAAACTAGCAAATTGGAAACCTAGATAGAAAAATCGAGGCCATCAAGCCAAGGTTAACGCTCAAGCTAAAAAGAATTTGGGAGGAAACAACTAGAAAAGCTCTATAAAGTGTTTTCCACATTTCAGACATCTGGTCAGTCGCCTGTTCTTTGTGGGTCTTTGGCTCAACAAGGTATCTTTTCGAAAGCACTCAATATTACTGTTCGTATTAACACACCATGGATTATTGACTCTGAAGCCTCCGATCATATAACTGATGCATATCACTCGTTTACTACTTACTCACTGTGTGCTAGAAATTTGAAAGTTAAAATTGCAAATGGATCCATCTCATCAGATGTTGTCAAAGGGAGTATTCAGATATCTAACTCTATTATTCTTGACCTTATTCTCCATGTTCCTAAATTAGCTTGCAATATATTGTCTATTAGCCAATTGTAGGGATGTCAATTTTGGCCCGGCCTACTCGACCGGACCTGATTTTTACCTTGGTTGATCAGGCCATGGGCCAAAGGTGATCAATTCGACAATTACTTAAAAATTGATGTCGTTTTATCAAAAATGACATCATTTTTTATAAAACGACTTAGCCTGGCCAGCCGATGGCCAATCGAATCATGGGCCAGTTAGCCCGTGGTCAGGCCAGGCCACAAGCTAACCTATCTCAGCTCATCAAGCCATGGGTCACCCTAGCCTGTGGACCACAGGCTCGGGCAGAGAAAGGACCAGCCCAGGTCTGACTTGACCTATTGACATTCCTAGCCAATTGATCAAAAATTTGAATTGTTCGGCTAATTTTTCTCTCTCTTATTGCCTTTTTCAGGATTTATTATTGGGGAGGACGATTGGCAATGCTAAGGAGTGTAAGGGACTCTACTACTATGAGGAGGACACTGTAAGTGACCAATGTCACAATTTTTGGAGTGATTTTAGACTAATTGTGATTCAACATTTACTTCTTAAGTTAATGAACTTTTATTATGGCCTTCTAGGATGGGTCATCCAAATTTTTAGTATATGAAATGCTTATTTCCATCCCTTTTTTCAAATAAACTTCGATGTTCAGTGTGAGATTTGTGAATTTGCAAAACATCAAAGGACATGTTTTCCTAAATCCATATACAAACCTTGCACACCTTTTATGATGATTCATAGTGACTTATAGGGCCTATCCCCTATACCCAATAGAACTATACAAAATGGTTTATTACCTTTATTGATGATCATACTTATCTTTTTTGGGTATACCTCTTAAATGACAAAATTAAAGTTCGATCCACCTTTATGAATTTCCATACAATGATTTATACTCAATTCCACACTGATATTCAAATCTTCTATAATGATAATGGCACTGAGTACTTTAACCAAGTGTTAGGCACGTATCTTCACGAGAATGGTATCATCCACTAAAGCTCATGTGTTGACATCCCCCAATAAAATGAGATTGTTGAACCAAAAAATCGCCATATCCTTGAGGTCACCCGAGTCCCATTATTTACCACTCACTTACTAAAAATCTACTGGGGAGATGCTATTCTTACTGCCATATACCTTATCAACTGTATACCTTATCCTTTCCCACTTATTGCATCATATCTGATCTTCCCCTAAAAATTTTAGGCTATATGGACTTTGTTCACATCCACTCTCACCATCAAACCAAATTAGATCCTCGTGTCCATAAATGTGTCTTTCTTGGCTATTCCTTTACACAAAAGGGTTACAAGTTCTATGACCCCATTACTTGTCGCCTGTTCATCAGCCTTGATGTTACCTTCTTTAAAACCACACCTTACTAACCAAAGCCATCACTTCATGGGGAGCACCTGAGTGAAACTCATGTTTTGGACTTTGAATTTCTCAACCCTAAAACCTTACCTATCCATCCTATATTGAATTTAGAGGAAGGTGAAAAGAAACAAAAGGAGGTATTGGTCTATTCAAGAAAACAAAAACACCAGTCTCAAAAGAACGTCATAACCGAAGCACCAAAGGAATCTGACGTGATGACAGATTCAATCCACCACGAGAATTCCTCTAATCAGGTAACAATTTCTGATGATCTTGATTTACCCATTGCTCTCAGAAAACAACCACATTCTTGTACCTTTTATCCTATTTCAAAATTTGTATCTTATAATACCTTATTTACTAATTATCATGCTTTTAACTCAAGTCTTGATAGGACTATAATCCTAAAAGATATCCAAGAGGCACTGGGAAATCCTAAATGGAGAAAGGTAGTAATGGAAGAAATGGAGGCCCTTGAAAAAAATGGGACATGGGAAATAGTACAATTACCCAGAGGAAAAAAATAGTGGGCTGTAAATGGGTGGTTACGGTGAAATATAAGGCTAATGGAATAATGAAACGGTACAAGGCTTATCTTGCTGCAAAGGGGTTCACTCAAACTTATGGAATTGACTACATTGAAACTTTTGCTCCATTAGCAAAATTAAATTCTATTAGAATTCTTCTTCCTCTAGTAGCCAACCTAGACTAGCCACTCCAAAAACTTGATATTAAAAATGCCCTATTAAATGGTGAGATAGAAGAAGTGTTTATGACTTTGCCACCAGGGTTTTACAAGGAGGAGGAGCTAGGCAGAGTTTGCAAGTTAAAAAAATCACTCTATGGATTAAAACAATTTCCTAGAGCATGTTCGATAGATTTGCAAAAGTAATGAAAGGCCAAGGATATCGACAATATCAATCTGATCATACTATATTCTTCAAGCAATCTAAAGAAGGGAAGAAAATGATCTTAATTGTATACGTTGACGATATTGTCTTAACAAGGGATGACGATGGTGAAATGGAAAAGTTGAAGAAGATCCTAGCCACTAAATTCGAAGTAAAAGATCTTGGTAAAATGCATTATTTTTTAGGAATGGAGGTTGTTAGATCGAGAAAGCACATTATTGTCTCACAATGAAAATACGTGTTTGATCTCCCGAAAGAAACTGGTATACTAGGATGCAAACCAAGTGATACATCTATTGAAACTCAAAGGGGAACAAATGATGATGGAAAGGTGGTTCACAAAGAAAGATATCAGAGATTAGTGGGCAGACTGATATACCTTTCTCATATAAGACCTAATATTGCCTTCGCAGTAAGTGTGGCAAGCCAACATATGCATTCACCAAGGGAAGCTCGCATGAAAGGAGTGTACAAGATTTTGAGGGACTATTTAAAAAAGAAACTAACAACAAAAGGATAGAGATTTTCACAGACGCAAATTGGGCAGTTAAACTAAGGATAGAAGATTCAATTTAGGATATTGCACCTTTGTATAGGGTAACATAATGACTTGGAGAAGTAAGAAGCAAAATGTGGTGGCTTGAAGTAGTGTTGAAGTTAAGTTCAGGGTTATTGTATAAGGTATTTTTGAGGTATTGTGGCTAAAGAAAATTTTGGGAGAACTACAGACGATAGTACAAACACCTATTAGGCTCTACTTTAATAATAGTGCGACAATCAACATTTCCCTCAACCCAGTTCAACATGATAGAACCAAACATATAGAATTAGATCATCATTTCATCAAAGAGAAAGTTGAAGAAGGAACACTCTGTATGATGTACATCCCCACTAAGGAGCAAACAGCTGATATGTTCATTAAAGAGTTACCAAGGCAAAGTTTCGATAATTTCATCGGCAAGTTAGATATGATTAACATTTACAATCCAACTTGAGGGGGAGTGTTGAAGTCACAAGAAATCAGGGAAGATTATAGTCTCCTTAAATTACTCCTTATTAGGTAGTAGATTCCCCTCCTTACCTTATTTTGTATTTACTCCTAATTTAGAACATGATTGTATACTATATATGGATGTAATATTGTACAGGAAGAAGATGAGATAAACAACAAATAAAGAAGAAAGTTATCGTAGACGTAGGTCTCACTGACCAAACCATGTAAATCATATGTGTTTATTTTTTGTTTTCCTTCTAAACCACATCCACTTATTAATATTATCCACTCAAAATTTTGAGAAAAAAATAGTATATAAAAAATGAGGCATGTTTTGTAAGTTTTTGCAATGAAAATCCTACTTTAGATTACCCACTGCCATAAGTGACATAATTCCTGAACCATTTGAACCAAAGACTTGTAACTGAAAAGTAGTGCACATTCTATAGTGACATTAAACCTTTTAGAATGAGATTACGTCTCCTCAAAACAATGTCCCAACTCTAGTTCCAAGCCCATGTTATTGAGTTTAACAATTTTTGTTGAGCAATAGTGCTTCAAAATTTTAGCATTTTGTTTCTGCTTTCTAGTTCTATTTTTCAACAAGTACTCGTTAGTAAGTTTATTAATTATCTTATCTAATTAGCATGTGTTTTAGTCAACTTTTTTTTGTTGAAAGTGGCAATGATAGTAGGACATGTTTTACCCATTTTCTAGTTTTAGTTTCTGATTTTTAGGATATTATATTCAACTGTAAGCCTATAAATTTAGGTATCTATTTTGTCATATTCTGTAAATATATTAACCTATTGGCTCTAACATTAAAAAGTTGCCTTCTAGCCGTTATTTCTTTTTTTTACTTTCCAACAAAATCTAGGTATCATAACTTTTAAGTGAGAGAAAAGTACGTACAACCCTTTCCCATTCAAAATTCTAGGTGAGGTCATATACTAAATAAAAAGAAAAGGAGTAAACTAAATGAGAAAAAAAGCCTCTTTTTTTCCCAAAAACACAACCAGTAAGAAAAAGAATTCACCATAGCAGTTAGTGGCACCAATATTTCTTCTCAACCCCTAATTTCAATTTTTAATGGAGAATATTATCACTTTTGGATCCTAAAAATGAAGAGTATATTCAAGTCTTGATAATTTTGGACTTAGTGGAGAATGGGTTCGAAGACATAAATATAGACCAACCCAACCAACAGTTATGAGAGATTTGTAAGAGAGACATAAAAGCTTTTTTTCTTATCCAACAAGCACTTAATGAGGAGATACTCTCTTGAATTGCAGCAGTTTCTACTTCTAACCAAGCCTGGGAGATTTTTAAGCAAAAGTAAATGGGTAATAAAAAGGTAATTGTTATATAATTTACAAACTCTTCAACATAATTTTGAGACATCAACTATGAAAAAGAATAATATTGTGCAAGTTTTCGTGTCTAAAGTCTCTATTCTTATTAATCACAAAAGTCTTATGGTGAGGGTACTAGTAGTGAGACTATTATAAGTAAAGTCTTGAGAATTTTAACTTCAAAATTTGAACATGTAGTTGTTACCATTAAAGAGTCTAAGGACTTATTTGTTTATTATTTTGATGAATTATTGATTTCCTTGTTAGCTTATAAAGAAAGGCTAAATAGGCCCTCATAAAAGGTTAAGGAAGAGGCATTTCAAGTAAAGGGGAAGTCTTCTTATAAGGGGAAGATAGATAACTCAGGAGGTGATGGACAAGGCAGAGGTGACTTATGAGGTTAAGGTCATGGTAGAGGTAGAGGATAATCTAATGAGCATAGGAAAATTAACATTACAATCCAGTGTCTCTACTGTAAAAAATATAGCCACAAAAGGTTGATTACTGGACAAAATAGAGAGATGAGCAAAAGCAAGTCAAATTACCGAGAAATTGAAGAAAGGAGCAACTAGTTCATGGCCCATTCTTATATTAAAGATGCTCTGAATGGAGTATGGTTTATGGATAATGGGTTTTTTAATCATATGTCTGGAACAAAGTTAATTTTTACAGAACTTGACAAGTTCCAAAAAAGTGAAGTGACAACAAATAAATGAAGGTTAAAAGGAAAGGTATGGTCGCCATTAAAACCATATAGAGTAATTTTAAACTCTTTTATGATGTGTAATATGTTCGTAATTTAGCTCATAATTTGTTATATGTTAGGAAATTGATGAATTATGGATATTCAATTTTATTTGATGATGGCTATTGTTTAATTCAAGATAACAAATATGATCAGTTAATTTTTAACATTCCAGTGACTCAAAACAAAATGTTTCCCCTAAAAGTTGCAACCGTAGAAGATTGTGCTTTGGTTGCTAGAAAATTTTGGCACTTGCGTCATGGGCATTAAATGTAAAAGGGTTTAAACTGTTAACTTAGAAAAATATGGTTGATGGGTTGCTTAAAATTGATGCAATTAATTTATATGAAAAGTGTATTTATGGGAAGCAAAGTAGAAATTCTTTTTCATATAAACAAGTCTTAAAGAGCTTTTGTTTGTCTTATAATAAGGCATGTCAATGTTTGTGATCTGATGAGTGTTAAATTTTTTATTGTTTACAGATGATTACAAACGTATAAGTTGGGTTTATTTCTTAAAAAATAAGTCCAAATTTTTAAAATTTTTAAAATTTTTTAAGAAATTCGAGGCATTGGTAGAGAAAGAGAGTGGCAACTACGTAAAGGTTTTTCGCGCAGATAGAGGTGCTAAATTTACCTCTAATGAATTTAATGGAATATGTGAGCATAATAAAATTCGTAAGGAGCTTACTACACCATATACTCTAGAATAGAACGAGGTGGTAGAACAGAAAAATGGAACTGTGGTGGAAACAGCTAGGAGCATGATGACAAGAAGTGGTATTCCTAAGCAATTTTGGGCAGAAGTGGTAGTAAACACAAAATATATTCTTAATATCTCTCCTATAAAGGTCGTTTTGAATAAGATTCCATATGACACTTACAAAGGTAGAAACTACAGTTAAGTCACTTGAAAGTTTTTAGTTGTATAGCCTTTGCTTTGATTACTTTCCCTTCTTGCCACAAACTTGACAAAAATTAGAAAAATATATTTTTATTGTATATTGTCCTCAATGTAGAGCATATAGACTACATAATCGAGTAAAAGGCAAGGTCATTGCAAGTAGGGATGTTATGTTCAATGAAGAACACTGAAGTTGGTGCAATAGTAACACAACTCCATTAATAACTTCTCAAGCTTTAAAAGATGCAACAGGTACTCCAACGACCAGACCTTTTGAACCAACAAGTCCAAATGTTAATTTTGGTTGGGATTGCAATTCTTGAGCTCTTGGCAGCATCAATTCATTATCTCCAAAAAGCTCAAGTTTCAAAACACCTCTATGAAAATTCATATCTCTACTTGATATATATGCCTAATGCAATTTTTCCTTATATGCTTCTGACCCGCTTTATTATGAGGATGTTGCAGAAGGCCATGAATGAGTAGATGATAGTTATACACAAAAATCAAATTTGGGATTTGGTCGATCTTCTGAAAGGAAAAATAATATTTAACTTAAGTGGGTGTACCACACAAAGTATCATGTTGATGTTACAATTTGGAAACATAAAGTGTTGGACCCCAAAATTTTTCTTTACTTTTATTTATTTGTTTATTTATTCATTGATTTATTTTATTTGTTTTCTTATAATTTAGTCATTTTAGCAAGTATGAATAGAACTTAGGGTTATTAAATGGAGATGTTAGAATTAGTTAGTGTATTAGACATAAGGGACAAAAGAATGGTAAAATAGGAAGGACAAGTTAAATGAAGGGCAAAATGGGGAGACCAAGACAAAATATGGTCTTGGCTAAATAGAAAGAAGAAGAAAATCGTGAAAGACG
Source organism: Erythroxylum domingense (assembly GCA_025594535.1). Lineage (NCBI taxonomy): Eukaryota > Viridiplantae > Streptophyta > Magnoliopsida > Malpighiales > Erythroxylaceae > Erythroxylum > Erythroxylum domingense. The sequence continues at coordinate 25,010,437 of JANQBM010000007.1, read as the reverse complement.
AGAGGAAAAGAGAAGAAAAAAACATGGACGCTAGGGGAGAAGAAAGAAAACGTGGAAAGAAGAAGAAGGAAGAGGATTTGGCTAAGCTAAGGTAATCTTCTTCATCATTTCTTCTTGTTTGGGTAGGAAAAAAAAAGTAGAGAAATGGGTTAGTGTTTGAAGAAAGAAGAGAAGAAGAGAAACCATGTGATTTTTCATAGATTTCTAAACTAGGTTTTGTTTTCTAACTTAGATAAGCTATGGGTAAGTTAAGTCTAGGCTAGATTTTATTATTTTGATTTTTAAAGCTTTATATATTTCTCTTTGTATATTGGATTGAATGGAAAAATGTGTTTGTTATAGGAAACCCTATCCAAGAGCAAGAGGAATGACAATCTTGAGCTTGGATTTTCAAGCAATTAGGTGGGTAATATATTCATAGCTATTGTGTGATTAGGCAAATTCTTGCTCATGTGTGTGTATGTTGATTTTGCTTGCATTGAATTTATTGAGATTGAAATCTTTGTGAATGTTTGAAAATGCATGATGAATTATGATTATGTTATGCCTTGAAAAAGGTTATGATATTTGTATAAAAGGAAAGAAGGAAGAAGTAAAAGAAGCATGAGATTATGGATTTGTGATTGACTGTACTGAGCATAAAATTTGTTTGTGATTAGGCAAGAGAGGAACCCGTTTCGTTAGTCATGTGCACGTTGACCTATAGCCTTCTCTCAACTGCCTGCTTGAGGCCACGAGATCCTGAGAAATCGGACTCGTTTTGTTCACGGCGGAAACTTCGATTTCTCTGTTTCGTTCCACGAAACTCTCAAGCCATTTGTTTATGCATTGCATCTTTAAATTGTCAAGTATGATGCATTTGATTGTTATGTTTAATGGCTAAAGTCTATGTTATGTGTTATGAGTTTTGAGCTAAATTGATAAATGATTGAATTGCTAGAATAGATTGAGAATGCTTGAATTGATAGCTATACATGTACATATGCTTGAATTGTGGCTGGTTGCCGATGGCTATAAATGTATTAGCTACTGAGTCGTGTAGCTCAACTCATCCTTTTTCCCTCCTCAGGTGCAGAACGAGAAAGTTAGCAATCCTTGCAAGGCATCGGGAACTCCAAGATAGTTAAAGACTTTTATACTAAGTTAGTGAACATTTTGGATAGCTTTATAGGCATATCGAACATGAGCATCCATTTGTATTTGTATTAAGTATAGATGTAATTGTTGATATGTAACTAAAGCTATGTATAAACTTCGTTTGATTCAATAGTGAGATTTGAGAAAAGTTTTTTTAATATGTTCATGCTATCTTTGGAAGAATCTCTATTGTTTTTGTGGAAAATGTATGTGTATGTTTTTGTATACTTAGTAATAGATGTTGGATGTTTCGGGTCCATTTCGAAGGTTTCGCCGTGGCAAAGCCAGACTTTGGCTGCGGCAAACTTTTCCAGACAGGTCTTCTACTTAACCTTCAGTGTTTGCCGTGGCGAAGCCAAAAGGGTTGGCTGCGACGAATTTTTCCAAAGAGGTATTCCGCTTGACCTTCGAATGTCTCGCCGCGACGAAATCAACAGTTGACCACGGCGAAATTTTTCTGAGGAGTCTCTGTACCCAATACCCTCATTAAGTAGCTTTATAATAAGTTCTGAGATCCGGGCGCTAACATAACGCTTGTTTGGTTGACAAGGGGTACTCACGATAGCAAGGTGTCAACTTTGATGAAATATTTTCATTAGTGGCTCGCTTTAAAACAATGAGATTTTTTTTAGCTTTAGTTGCTCAATTAGATGACCATTGTACTTGTTTGATATTAAATTTGCTTTTTTGAATGGCAAGTTAGAAAAATAGGGGTTTATTTCTCAGCCTGAAAATTTTTCCAGTAATGATAATAGCAAAGTTTACAAGTTAAAGAAGGCTTTGTATGGCCTCAAACAAGTCTCGTGTGCTTGGTATAGTAAAATTGATTCATATTTCTTGAAAAGTGGATTTTAAAGGAGCAAAATTAAACCAATTCTTTATATGAAAAAGCAAAGGAAAAATAATTTTTTGGCGGTATATATTTATGTTGATAACATGATATATATATATATATAGTCTTGTGAAACAGGCTCTTTACTAGGGTGGGATAAGGCTACGTACTATTAGACTTCTCTAAACTCTATATTTTAGTGGGACTCTCACTAGATCTTATTGTTGTTGTATGATGAAAATATTTGAGATGTTGGATTTAGGTTTACAACATTATTTTGGTGGGCTTGAAGTGACAAATGTGCTAATGAAACTTTTACTTCCCAACAAAAATTTGTATTGATCATAATCAAGAAAGCACAACTCAAATATTTTGTAACAATAAGGCAACGAGTGCTATGACAAGAATCCAACTTATTATATAATAGAACCAAGCATATAAGCATACGCTATCATTTTATTTGAAATATGGTAGTTGAAAGAACGATTACAATACAGTTTTGTGGAACAAATGAGCAAGTTGTAGATATTTTTCCGAAGTCATTGCCAAGTATCGAGCATGAGTACTTTGGGCTAAAGATGGGAGTTATATAAATTTTGGAGCATAGGGTAGCGTTTAACAGTAGTACTTCAAAAAATTTTAATATTCTATTTCTTCTTTTAAGTTCTATTTTTCAGCAAGTACTTGTTAGTGAATTTATTAATTGTCTGATTTAATTAACATGTGTTTTGGTGAAGTTTTTTCTATTGAATGTTGCAATATTAGTGGAACATGTTTGACCCATTTTCATGTTTGAATTGTTGTCTTTTTGTGTATTCTATTCAACTATAAGCCCAAAAATTTAGGCACTTGTTTTGTCATTTTCTGTAATGGTATTCACTATTTGTCTTGTCATTAAAAAGTTGCCTTCTAGCCTTTATTTCCTTGTTGTGTTGTAGCTTTTGAGTGGTTCCATTAATAGCCTTCTTGCAGTTGTGAAACCTTATATTTTTGTAGAATTGACGTTCCTAGTCTGATTTGAGCTGATTTGACCTTATATTTCTGTAAAATTGGTGTTCCTAGTCTGATCTGAGCTGATAAGAAGATCATGACATGAGAAGATTAGAAACTTCCTCCATGTTCAGGTGATGTAAACGATAGAACTTCAAATATCAAAACACTTCAAACAAATGAACCGTTTGCTTCTTGACCTCTTGAAAGAGCTTATGCACTTGTTTCTAAATCAGCCGAATGTTGATAGTTTCCATAAAATTATACTTATCATGTTCACAACAACAATAATTTCAGTAGACAGGCTCTTTATTATATGCGGTCTTTCTTTTATATTCTTTTACATTTTAACAAATTACTCCAAAGCTTGCCCTCTATCTACAATTTTCACAATAACCTATAATTCACAATTTTAGATCTTATCTTGCAATTTTAGATCTTATCTTACACTATTCCTATATATAAGGATGGTTTAAGTTGCTTTAAGGAAGTTGAGCAATCAATTACGCTATTCCATACTACCAAAGAACAACCATAATGTTACTAATACAAGGATAGAAATCAATGTTTTTCATTATTCTCATCAGTTAATAAAGAGACCATGTCTAATTACTATTTACAAAAGCAAGCGAAATCAGTCATTCATGAAAAAAGGCCAATTAGGGTTGTCCATAACAGGAAGCTGCGTGTTCTCAGATGGCTTCCAGTGACGCTTCCTTTGATTTATAAACCAGTTGTTGATCTGCTTCTGGTCTAGTCCAGTTACATCTGCCAGTGCGAGCTTGTCAGCTTCCTGTTACAAATCAACAGTCACAAATATTACTCCAAATAATTAAAACCTGACAATGAAATCTAAATATATTTAATTAACCGTGGGATAAGGCCACTTGTAGTGAATGTTCCACCAATTAAGCAGAAGTTGTCTAGCTTCCTTTGGCAACTTGCCATTCTTCTTCTTCTTTGAGAATTCCTGTTTTAATGTACTAATGTAGCCGCTGTACTTGTGTAGCAATTTTTCTCTTAGCTCTCCATCTCCCTTTGCATGGAGAGAATCCCGAACCCCTCCGATCGTACCTTCATCATACCAATCAAGAGTTTCATCTGGTAAGAGAATGTTGATAGCTTGTGAAGCATTTAAATTAAGATAGCTTAAAACAATTCATTAAGCATTTTAAAGCAAAACTACAAATCCAAAGGGTGAGGATATAATACATATTATAGTTATCAAATCGGCGTGGATAACATTTAGTCAAATTGCACGCAAAGAAAAGTGTATAAACGAATAGACACCATTAATAGATACTAAATATATGGAGTATTAGTTCGTCGATAACAAGCTCAAAAAGAAAATCAAGCTTAAGAGTTCAAGTATCATTTAATCCGAATACCCAAACCTGATTAAATATAAGTTGTCATAAGTAGTTGAACTCGAAAAAAATTGTGAAATTCTAATCAGGTCCAAACTTTATCAAATCGAATTAAATTAGAAAACTTGAATTTCGTTGCTATCTCTAAGGGTTAGAGCTTAACGATATAATTTTTTCAATCTAGATGGAAGCCATTTTAATGAATTTGTGTCTATCACAAACCTAATTCCATTAATATAAAAAAATTAACTAATCCATATCTTATGGGTCGAATGAAATTTGAGAAATAAAAGAATATCATTTTGTAGAACAATCCAACTTAGTATAAAGAAGATGAGCATGAGGAGATAGGCAAGTTGCATCGCCAAAGGAAGGTTGACAACACGAACAAACAAAACAAAAACACCAGGAGCAACCACCTCACAAAGGTGGGAAAAGAAAAGTGAATAACTAGTGGGAGGCAGAGGCACAGAGAACACATGAAACCAAGAATCCATGTCCTCCCTGGTCAGCTCAGCAGAAGTGATATAACAGCACAGGACATAATTTCCAATGCTGAAAGATGGGACATAACAAACATAGTTAAAGGATGAGAGATGAGAGAGACGTGGAAAACAAAAACAAAAACAAATGAGAGACAAACAAAAAGATTCGGAGGATCGTTGTGTCGTGTCAGCGTCAGGAGTAGTGAGTGTAAGATGTTGACGTCTTTGTAAAGTACGGCGTGTATAATAAAAATCCTAGTTAATCACTGCAAATGGCACGAATTTCGAGAGAAACAGGTAACCCCGCAAGGCACGCGCTGTGTACATCCCAACTTGCAGATTGCTTTTATAGAGGCAAGAGTTGTACACCTCCAGGCTCCAACATCTTCAATGGCGAAAACCCACAAACCAAAACGTTCTTTCTGTGCATTTCAATCGAAATTGACTTGATAAACCCAAGGAACTTGAGAACAGTGCATCGTAGTGTAAACTGTAGTTTCTAAGTTTGATCAAATCCTAATGCCATTCACATACTTTAGTCAGACAGACCACCTATTATGCTACATTTCTAGCCCAACATTTCAGCTACTGTATACTATGTTTTATCGTTGCCAGACCCTGATATCCTTTAAACAAGAACAGCAGCATAAAGAGAATGCAGCTTTTCGACACTGCAAGGTCTTATCTTACAACAATTAGAAATAACAACGATGGAAAATGAGACAAAATCCAACGAAATCTAAACGACCACATGTGTACTAGTGCACAGTTCTATAGATCATACCACATAATATGAAATGGTATCATCGCACTTTCCGTCAAAATAGTGAGTTTGAAGCATAAGCTCCATAAAGAAATTTTTTTTTCGGAAGAGAAGTTTCATAAAGATCTTCTCGATTAAGATAAACTGTCAACGTACGAGTAAAATTAATCATTAAGCTCAAATACAAGTGACATCTAATCCATGAGATTGGCAGAGTGGTTATTGCATAGGTTATTACCAACTCAAAGGACTAGAGAACCAGTACAAGTATATTGTCTACCAACTTCAGAAAAATTGCATTTAGTAACAGATAAATGTAGTTTGCTACTATTAACCAGGAGTACCTAGTATCCCTTCTAACAGCATTTGAAAGTTTATGATAACAAGTTCTTTTTCTTCTCATCCATTTACATGATAAAGATATCATATGAGAAACTAAAGCATGGTGAAGGCAAGAATAACAACGTCAAGAACCTGTAAAAGTAGTAATCCGAGTGCAATGGATGCAAGGAGCTGCTGTGATCTCATGTGCTAACGTAAGTTCTGCGCATGCCTTGAAAAATATATTTTCGACCCATCCATATCTAAAGTTTCTTTTTTCCTAAACAGAATGCATAATTTCCAATGTCTGCAAGAAAAGCAGCTTTTTTATGGAAGTTATTCCATAAATAGCTTATGACCACACAGATATACTGCTAAAATAACAATTTTATGGACAAAATCTATCTGTACCAAGTTAAAAAGCCAAGTGCTTTAGAATTGTCTAAGCCCCAAAAGAAGAAGAAAAAAAACTAGTTGATCCAAGTACAAAAGAAGAAGATGATGATGGGAACATCCTTACACGAGCAGATGTTTTCTTCTTTTCTTTGTCCGCGCAAAAGCAGATGCAGATGCTATAATAGAAAAACTCAAACTCTTTTGTACTTCAGTCTGCCATGATATCCCATGTAGATTATGATATTCAAGCAGGAGCCTAATTGACTTGATGATTAAGTAGAAAAGAGATTTGCTTTCAGTTTGAGTGTTTATTTTATACACTTGGAACTGCCTGCAACTCTTCCCAACAAGTGCTTTATGTGAAGGAGAACGGTTCTCAGAATTTTATTATCCTATGAATGCCAGGGTTGATCCAATCCTAAGAACTTTCTCAAGAACATTCGTTTATTTTTAAATCTCCAACATGGCATGCACGACAACTCATGCTCCATACTCCATCCTAAGTTTAATCTTTAATCACAATCACCAATGAAGTTAACAGCTAGGCGTTTATCAATATAAAGACTTAACGATGAACAAAGGGACCTTACTATGAGCCATAAAAAATAACCTAAAGTTTCTTTGAAAAATTAAGAGTAAGCAAGATCTAAGAGAAACTGTTGACACAGGATTTAATTCAGTTTACTAATTATGCAAAGGAAAGCTTTCTCTCTCGAGTATCAACCTGTCTCCGATTTTCACCTTCTACCATCAACTCTCCATGAAATTAAAGCCTAGAAACAATTAACATGCAACAGCAACACTCCTTTATAACACAGAAAATCCAAACTTCTGACCTTCACTTTAGCCTTATCATCCTTCAAGGCCGAGAACTTAAATTCTTAGGTTAAAGGAAATAAATAATCAGAATTCAGACCCATGTAATAATTAAAAAATTAAGGTAAGGGTACTGCACGATAATCCCAGACCGGAGACGTAAACTAAAGCATTTAGTCATGTCCTTTTAGACCGCAGAGAACCAGTTTTACGAAAGAGAGGTGTTATACTCCAGCCTTAAGGTCTTCTTGTCTTTTCTGGCCTCTGACACCTGGGTCTTAGCCAGAACCAGAATAAATGTTCTCGCTGGTGCAGGTTTTTGTCCAGAGCCAATCCTGGAAACTGTCCTATGAAAGCCAACCACTGTTCTTCATGTGATTTCGTCCTAATAACATTGAACTAGGTTTAAACTAACGTGCGCGTCCATCTTCTTTCCCATGTTGTTGACTTGTTGTGGATATCTTGTGTTGTGTGATCGTATCGTATATAATCTCGGCTATCACGCAGACGGAACATTAAAAGGGTAGGATTTTCAGAAGATCTTGAGCACAAACATCAATGAACTGAATAATCGATTAAAAAGGAAAGACTGGCAACTAGTTTGAGAAAGAGAAGACCAAAGAGAGAGACCTGAAACGTGGCTGCTGGAAGATCCTTTGCAGAGGGTGTTCAATTGAGCTTCGATATCGTTCAAGAAAGTAGTGGCTTCATTGAAAGGCCTTGACAGGTCCAATTTATACTTGGCCAAAATCTGACAGTAAATGTCCTACAGAAAACAAACAAAGAACATATAGTATAAATCGAAGGAATGATGAATCTGAAAGAAAATTTTATAAAGGGCAAACGTCATTTGTAGCATAAAACCTTGACAAGACCTACAAATTATTCAACGAACATAATATCAAAGAAGGAAACTGAGCTAATTAATGGAGCCTAACGGTATTACAGTGCAGTTGCCACCTAGAAAAACATTTTTAACAAGGTAAATAAAAGGGATTTGACAAAGCAGCTGAAAGGTTCTAAGGAAGTAAGAGGTAAAAAGAAAAGTGGAATGAGAAGTGCATTTTATTAGGGTTTGAGACATCTCAAGAAATATACAGAATGTAATCAGAGAAAGAAAAGGGACCATGAACTCGTCAAGCTCTAGATCTGCGCCCAAGCAAGAGGCGTCGGCATTTAACTTATTGGAAAGTTCGTTTTCTCGCCGGATTTCATCAAGCAGGGAGGCAATCTGCGGTGGTGCTCCCACCTGCAAAAAGAAAGAACATGTGAAAAGGACTTATCATGAGCGCTCCTCAACTGATTATGCTCCTATCTTTCCAATGTCCATGGAAACTAGTTAAGCAATCCACATAGCGTTTAGACAGTTCATTAATAGGACTGCCTCAAGAATCAGCTCAAACCGCATAAGTTATTCCCTTTAACGGGACAGAGAGCATTGAGAAAGCAACTACATATATATGAATATAAGGCATATGAAAGAAGAAACTTTCCTACATACTAATTATCAGCTAGGGAAAACCATAAGCATCCTTCGATCTGCAACTTCTGATATGTCCTTTTGTGTGTATATGTGTGTGTTTGATCTTTTAACCATTTGGGAAGCTGCAGAGTTTAAAAGCCAAAGAACAATATTGGCCATACATTTACCTTCTGGCAATCAATATAAGCTTCAAGCAACTTAGGGTAAAGAGGATGAGAAGCAATTTTAGTCCTAATGGTACTAGAAATCTCTTCGTCCAACATCCCACTCTTCTGAATTTCCGCCACCGGCGAGGCAGAATCGGATACAGAAGAACAGGAGAACATCTGCTCCGATGATCCAAACACAGGAAACGACGGCACAGGGGATGTAAAACACTCAAGATTATAAGGCGACGGAGCAACCATATCATCTGGCTCATGCATGGAGTAATCGTGAGCACTACAACTTGATTGCATGCCGTACAAGTCCTCCATCAATATTCGCCAAGAATATCAGGAGTTCAAACTTCAAAGACACCATGCACACATATATAGTACAGAAAACAATAGTGGGGCGGTAGCTAAAGCGCACAACCAAACCTCTCACGGACATGTAACTTGTAACTTGTACAAGCTGATCTTAGTGACGCACAATTTGACTTTGGGAGATGATAAGTTACAAAATTCTAATAAAAATTAACTTTTTAATTTGTAATTAACTATTTAAAATTTAGATTTAAAATAAAATATTTTATTTTATTAATATAATAATATTTTAAATACATAATTACAAATATATTTATAGTCAAAAAACTCAAAATTTATGTTAATAAAAATGAAAAACTAAATAATTATTTTAAGTATTAATTTTCACATTGTTTTGATTATTAACAAAATATAAATTTTTTTAAAAAGAAAATCTCTATTTCCAAGAGAATAAAAAAAAACTATACTGTATATTGACTAAGGCAAGAGGTTCGGATTAATTAATGAACAGAGATAGAGGTGTTGGAGAGTGTGATTTTAGCGTACAAAGGTCCCAGTCTCTTCTTGTTTGCTTCTTTCAGCTCTTTCGAGATTAACTGTTTCCACGCTCTTTCTCCGCGCGTTTCATCTACTTGCTTGATGACCTTTTTTCAATATATACGCAAAAAGAATGAGAACAAATAATTAGAAAATAAAGTATTAAAGTTTTCACTTAATACTAATTAAACTATAATCTTACTTGAATTTAATTTTATGGTTACCTAACAATTTTTTTAATAAACACTATGACATATGATAGCAATTATACATTTTACTATTATAAAAATAAAATAATCAATTTATAGTTATGTAATTAATGGAAATTAACTTTTTGAAAATTAATATAAAATATTTGTAATTTAGATTAAAATTTTCATTATTTACTTTTATTCTTGGAGAATAATTAAAGTATATTTTTCATAAATATAAATTTAACGTATGAATAATAGTTCATCTGGTTAAATGACAACTTACTTAAATTTAAAAATAAAATCTCAAGTTAGATTAATTAAATTGTATAAATATTATGTTATATATTTATGTAATTTTAATAAAAATAAAACTTGAACTTGAACTTGAAATTAACCTTTTACATTTATTATAGAATTATATATTTATTTTTGTTTTACAGTATAATTTTCAAATTTTCCTAATAAAAATAAAGCTCATCCATCATTGTTTGTTATAAACAAAGTGTTTGTTCAATTCACATTTGAATTCCAAAAGTCTATTTTGAGAACACTATGGAACTCAGTAAAGCACTTCATATATATGAACCTGGACCAAGAATCTCAAAATAATTTTAATGGTGATTACCTTTAATAATTAAAACAACACGTTGTACAATCATAATACTAGTTAGGCATTTAAATATGCTATATTGTGACGGCTCTCATTCCCAAGGTAACTATAAAGTCTGCTAGATTAGGGGTTAGAAACACAATTTAAGAAGCATGTGAATCAAATTTACTGTAGAGGACAAGAACAAAATGAATCCACTTTATAATAAGATATTAAGTGTATATGAAAAAATATTTATTATATATAGAAAATAAAGACTAAGACATATATTTTTAATGTCATTCTTCTTTACATTCCTAACAAAAAATGATCATATATTTAGATCTTGTATTGTATGTAATATACGACGTCGTGTACGAATATTGCCCCACGTATGTAATTTTTCGATTTTCCTTATTTTTATATCATTAATCAAATTACTTTTAAAAGGCATCTTATATTAGAATGAGAAGTAAGAACTGAAAAACGTGTAATGAGAAAAGAACGTGGAAGAGTACATGGCCACCATTCATGGACTGGGAAATGATCAGGAGTTTGACCAAGCCATCACCGTTGAAATCAATGCGCGTTCGAATGGCTTTTTATGCCACTCACTCAATGAGTTGCGAATACTAAATAAAGGTGGGACTCAATCAAGCCGTTAAGTGTGACACTTACTTAAAATATTTGTAATTGGTAATTTTTAGGACTGAATAATTATTTTGAATTTGTTTTTTTGGGTGTTTCTAATAATTTATTTAATAGATATATTATAAATTATTGGATATATAATTCACATTTTAAAATGTATAGATATAAAACCTTAAATTGGTGCTGGTGGGGATTAACTTTTTGATTAAATAATGTAAAAGATTTGTGTCATTATTTATGTCTGTCCACTCTTTTCGGTGTTTGTTGCTTTTGGTTTGCCAATCCTGCTTGATGGGTTTATTCGATTTAAAGCTTTTCATTTCTCTAACTAACTATAATTCTTGAAGAATAGTCAAATTATATATTTCGTAAATATAAATCAACGCAAGAACAATATCTTGTGTTATCTGCCTTGCCCAATAATAACTTAATTTTAACTTACTTTAATCGTATAAAATGTCACAAAAATAAGAATCTTTTACATGTCTATTATATATGTTTTCATGCATAATGTGTAATTTAAAAAATGAGTTAATTAAAAAAAATCTCAAACTTTACTCAATTTTGCAATTATAGTCCGAACATAAAAAATAGCAATTAAATGCTCAAATTTTCAATTTTTTT
>JANQBM010000007.1:24946801-24989311 GCA_025594535.1 Erythroxylum domingense | reverse complement strand
GATTTGCTTACTTTAATTTATTTTATTTTCAAATCAATCAATTCTTGAGTGTTCGAGTAATTTTTCATCGTTTAATTTAATTGTCTTACGTGTTGGATTTTTCCTTGGGTACGATATCTGGTTCTTATCGATTTATATTACTTGTCGACGAGGTGCGCTTGCCTCTAATTGATCTAGATAGAATTTAATTTATATTGTTCTGTTTAGACCGCAACATATATATAACCCAGCTATCAAAATTAGAGATTGATATGAAATGGAGTTCTAATTATTACAGAAAACTAATTAACCAATACTAGTGGATCCTTATCTCCTTATCTCTAACATATTGAAACAATAACACATAACAAATTGAAGTTCAAAGAGTATATATAACAACTGTTAATAGAGTATATAATAAAGTTCTATTCTAGCTGTTACAAAAACACAATAACAATGAAATTTAAGTAAAACAAAATATTGAAACTAATCAACTATCACTGCCTTATCGTTATCTTTCAATAGAAACTTGAATCAAACGGTACAAATTGGAACTATATGCAAATTGGGACTTTATACGATATGTTCTTCCATCCTCCTCTCCAATAAGAAAAGCGCAGCAGCACCAAGCAAAAGAGCAGTACCCTTTCGAAATAAAAAAATTAAAGCCCAAATTTAAGAGAAAATACAATAACAATGACAATCCCAAATAGAAAGAACATAAATATTACATAGCCGAATAAACCAAAACCTGAGCGTGAGGAACATAAATAACATAAACATTTTATGGCTGAATAAACCAAAACCTGAGCGTGAGGAACACGGGATGGACGTAGACATAATCCCTTCCATCACAGTACCTAGTAGCTAAGGAAGGAGTTCGAAGTCGTTTCAACAAGCTCTTTATCTCAGACCAGTCATGAGAGATCTGAGAATAGAAGAACTTCACAGTAGCCGCCCAAGGAGAGAACAAATAGAAATCGATTTTTGCATCTATGGTTACCCCCGAGTCATATTTACCTACATGCATAGAGGCAGTGAGAGATGACGAAGAGAAGATGGAGAATAGGTGAGAGAGTCCGAATGAAATCTGAGAGCGATTAAACATTAGATATCTGAAGGGTCAATATTTGATAAATCGGTTACTCTGGTTGCTTAAAAACCGGCCAGTTTTCCCATAAACCTGCCAGTTTGTATACTTAGAGATTATTACATAGAATTGAACTGGACAATTGGCCAGTTCAAGCTTTTCCCGGTCGAACCGGCCGGTCCGATCCAGTTTTTAAAACCTTGGGATTTATAATGGAGTCGCAACATTCAAATGGGTGAGCTTCCCCTATGTTTCTTTCTATTCCTTGGATTTATTTTTAAAACTGCCAGAAAGATATGATGAGAAACAAAACATTAAAATGAAGATCCCTTTGAGTTTGATAATTAATGTGTAAAAATGATGAATTTGCATGTTGGTCTAACCTTTCGTTTTCGTCTCCTTTTAGTTGGAGGGAGTTCTATATAAGCAGTTTCTGGTTAGCTCTAACGGTGGAAGTTTGAGAAGAAGACAAGTTGTGGAGCTCTTGTGTTCCCAAGATTTGAGATATTTCTCATGACACTTGCATTACCTTGGTACTTGTGAGGCTTCTGCTGCTCTGGTTAGAGGTACATTGCCGGTTCCTTTTCCTTCTTGAAATCCATAAAGTTGATATCATTATGTGAACTGTTCAATGGCAGTACCATGTTCTGCATAATTGCAGTCTTTGTGATATTATTTGCTTACTTCATCTTGAGTTTTTAGTGCGCACTTTGAATATTTCAATCTTATTGTTCAAGGACGAACGGTCTCAGGAGTTTTAGTCAGTATTGTGGGATTTCAACTGTTATCCTTGCTTTTGTTCCTCTACGTTGGAATCACTCTAGGAAGGCTACTTCAGTACAAGGAGGTCCATCGAGAAGAACAGATATTTCATTGGTATCAAGTGAATATTCCGGTAAGTTTAGGTCCTGGTAAAAGAGGACAGTGGAGATGGAAGGACCAACCAGAATCTGTTTATCTAACCATGTTAGGTCCTTTGTTTGAAGGTCTAAGAGGTCGCCAAAATACATGGTCACTTAGATTTCTGACGGTAATCCATCGAAGCAACGGGATTGTATCGTTGCCTCTGGTGATGAGGCACAAGATGCAGAAGCACCTTTGATTCTGAAAATGTTTAGAAGTTTGAGAATATATTATACATTGCTTGATACAATAAAGCGAGCTGCTCTGGGAATTCTACATAACTGGTCTACTAAGACTCCAACAACCATTTTACTATGCATCATCTCATTTCGACTATGTTTCCTTGTTATTAAGAAGCCTTTCATTAAGAAAAATGTTCAGTTGGTGGAGTTAATCTCTCTTAGCTGCCAAGTGGGTGTGTTTGCTTCATGTGTTGTTTTATGGGACAACCAACAATCAAGTAAAGATGGAACCAAAGTTGGTATCTTTATGGTTCTGCTGTTCTTAATTGGGTGCCATGTAATCGATGAATGGTACGCCTTGTACAGACAGACAAAGCAGCTTGACTCTGCTAAGAATTCTTTCTTAACAGGCTTGAAAACTGCATAAATTGGATTTCTTCTGCCCTTTGTCTTACAGAACATTAGCAGATACCTGGAGAACAAACTGCCAAGAAGCAAAAAGGCAGAGGAACCAGAGCAGAGACCAGTTCCTCTGCTGACAGAAACAGAAGTTCAGGAAGCAGGAGCTCAGGCACACCTGATAAACTATTGATGAGATAACTAATAGAAATGGCAAAATCAAGCTTTAATAGAGAAGGAAGGGGAACACCAAATGATCCTTCGCCTAGCCGTAGTAAATGGAGTGTCTTTTGGACAACCAAGAAGAGTATAAGCTCATCCTGCAATTCTTCTTCAGATTCCAAGCCAAAACCAACCCAATAGTACAAAGATTTAGAAGCCATATTGCATCATAATGAGCCGTTATGTCCTCTCAATATTTGCAGACACGAAGCCTTTCTTTTCATCAATTTAACCAATTTGTGTTGTAAATTCTATTGTTTCTTTGATACACCGAAAAGGTTAAAGGTTCTTTAGAATCTATAATTTACTAAAAAAAATTTAAACATTCCTAATAATATATATTTTAAATAAATAAATTATAATTAATGTAAATTTAATTTGATTTCACTCTAGATTTTATTATCATCTTCAGTATGAAAAGTGTTGTAAAGTCGCAGGGACTAGTTCAACACAATGTTTTAAAAATAGATCCGAAAGTTAAACTATAATAAAATTGACTAAAAATTAAATAAAATTAAATAATTTAAAATGTAATTGAAAAGATTATCTTTATTTATCGAATATTTTGAAATTTTAATTAAAAAAATTATTAAATAAAAATTAATTGATCTATTTTATTTTATAAAAATTTATTAATTTATAAAAATTGATTAATTAATTAATAAATTAGTTGATTTTTAATAACAAAAGTTATTAAAGTATATAATCGAAAAATTAAAAATTAAATCAAAAATCAAATAATTGAAGAATTTTCCGGTTGAACTAAATGAGTTGTCCACCTATTTCCATTAACAGCCCAATCAATAGTTAGAATTTGTTCCCTGGAAATGATTCCTATTTAATAAAACATAAGAATACTTAAATAACATGGAAGAATTAATATAAATATTAAAACCAGTTAACCTTGGTTCCTCCAAACTGGTGGGCAGCATAAACGGCAGGTCGGTTTTTTTGACGAAATAAACCCGGTGGTGCGCGTTTTAACCAAATATAACAGTCAACGACACGTCGTCTTGGTTGCCTTGCCAAGGGAAAGGCATTAAAAGTCAAAAGCTATGAATTACTTCTGTAACCCGTTGAAACAAAGCACAAGGAAACTACCTAAGGACAGCATCTTCTTGCCACCAAACCCATCAGAGGACACCTGTTCTCGGCGATCTTTGCTAAGGACAGCATCTTCTTGCCACCAAACCCATCAGAGGACACCTGTTCTCGGCGATCTTTGGCTCTACTCTCTCTGTGTTTGTTTGGCCACTTATAACTAAACTGAGGGCTACGACAATGGGTTCCTTTCTGAGTTCGACTAAGAAAAGCATGGAACTTGATAAAAACACGGCACTTGAGAAGGCCAAGGAGTTGTCAACTTCCGCCCCTGTGGTGGTTTTCAGGTTTGTAACACTACAACTCCATTTATCATATGTTCTTTTATTTTCTGGGTTCTCTTTTAACTTGGATAAGGTAGGATGCTATTGTCCTTGCTTGTAATTGCTTTGGTGTTTTATGTTGTTCTTGCTGGTAATTGCTTTGGTGTTTTATGTTGTTCTTGCAGTAAAACCTACTGTGGGTATTGTAAGAGGGTCAAGCAGCTGTTTACACAGATAGGAGCAAGTTTCAAGGTCATTGAACTGGATGAGCAAAGTAAAAACTTCCCCTTGGAACTTACTCTAGTTTACTTAGTACCGCTGTCAACATCATTACATCTCTGGGTCCACATTTCTGAACAGATTTCTTTTGTTTGGTTTCCCTTGTCTGATGATAGCCTTTAGCGTTCTTTTTCTTTTTTTCAAATGAAATTGTTTTGCCGTTTTAACTAGTTGATAAATGGTATATGGTGCTGGCGGCATTTGGTTCCACATGTAGCCGCGTTGAATAATCCAATTGTCGATGATTAAAAATGGAAAGGCAACAAGTTTTGTGTTGCTTTTTTTTTTTTCTCTGTTTCAGTAACCGTCTGTGCATCCGTAATTCGTCTTCCTAATAGCAAATTGGTGATGTTAACAGAACGAAGTAGCGTTCTAAAATACTTGAAAAACAGTGTCTTTCTTCTAAGATTGGAAACAACTCTGTAGCAGGGATAAGTGTTGGGACATATTATGATCTGTTTTTTTCATGTGACACGATTCATGGCCTCTTTGAATCATTTATCTGTTAGACACACGATCAAATTTAGCCGGGAAAGGTCAATGTTTACACATCTGCAGCTCTAGTAAAGTTTTTACTTTACTTTTCTTTGTAGGTGATGGAGGAGACATCCAACTGGCTCTGGCTGAGTGGACTGGACTGAGGACCGTACCAAATGTGTTCATCGGAGGAAAACACATTGGTGGTTGTGACAGTAATTACATAACTCGTCCTCCAGATGCTTAATCTCCCTCTTCATTGTTATCCTAGAAATCGAATTTGTTTATGATTTAATATTTCCACTTCTGCTTGATCTTGCAGCTGTACTGGGTAAGTACCATGGTGGGCAACTTCTGCCTCTTCTCACTGATGCAGGGGCCACTGTCAACAACTCTGCTCAACTTTGAATCAGATCATCATAAAACCAGACAAAACAGCTTCATATGTTTAAACTATGTACCTGATTCCCAGTCCTGAGCCAAACTTAGATATCTGGGACAATGATACCATGTGTTCGTAGAGTTAATAAATGATCTATTCTCGGAATTTCACTCAGCAACTTCATTCTTTTTGGTTAACTAATTCCTTGACAATGAAAGATGCAAACTTTTATCTCGTGCTCAATATTGTAGTCACTGGCATTACATTGTTATTCGATTATTCCTAATTTTGACTGTCAAACCTTTTAGTTGCGCGTAAGATGATTCATCAGGCATGGAGGGCTTTTACATCTTAAGACTAGTAAGCAGGCATAAAGGGCATCATTGCAAAGAGTAAAGCCGTTTAGAAGAAAAAGCTTGGATTCGTAGAAGAAGAAAAGTAATAGAAAACGAACGAACGAACTTTGATATACTTACTTATTTGGAGGCACGAAACACTAAAAGACTGGAACCTAAATTGAATTAGGGAATAGAGTAGTAGTGTGGTCAAGCAATCAGATTGATTTGGCAACAAGAGAACTAATTATAACTTGTTGACAAGGGAATTTCTTGTAACTTCTTGTTCACCAGCAAGGTTTGATAAAAACACACTTTCCAAATGTTTGACGGAAAAAAAAAGTTGGAGACTTTGTTGCAATTTGTTAAGATATCTTCACGTAACAAATCTTTCAGTTCCGCATATTACTTCTTATTTATCTGTTTTTGGGTTTGTATTGTAACATATTTCTATTTTGCATACAAGATTCCTTCTTTGTTTTTGGTTTGTTTTGATTGTAATAGATTTCTGTTTTATATAAAAGAGTCCTGGTTGTATATATTGATGTAATTCCATTATAAATAAAGGCAGTAATGCAGAGGGAAGATTATCCCATTCACTCAACATATTTCGACTCTTTTATAGTATCAGAGCTTTCGAGACTAACGTCTATGGCTAACCCAAACACAAACCTCCTCCTCATTGCCTCTCATACACTAGGAATAACCTCATTTTCCACCTTATCTATCAAGATGGAGAGAGAAAACTACTTCATATGAAGTAATAATGTGCTATCTGCACTTGAAGCCTTTGAGTTAGATGACTTTGTCACTGGAGACACAATGGCTCCACTGGTCCAAAACCTTGAAGCCGTTAAAGGTCAACCACCACAACCTAGACAAAATCCTGAATTTCTTTCTTGGAGGAAAAAGGATAGGCTTATCCTTCTATGGTTGAAAAATACCATCACCGAGCGTATCCTCAGTTACAATACGCAGGCATCAGCTATATGAGATGCTTGGGTGACTCTTAAGAGGATTTTTCAATCACAATCATGAGCTATAATGATGCAGATTAGATGGCATCTTTAAACAATGGAGGATGATCCATGTCAATCCTTTAATATGTTGAACAGAAAAGAGCAATGGCAGACATGCTTGCTCTAACATTAAATCTTATGTCTGAGGATGATCTCATAAACTTCATTCTCCTTGGATTAGGTGAGAATTATTTTTCTTTCCATATGTCTATTAATACTCGTGCTGAGTCAGTGTGTGTGGATGAGTTACTGGGCATGTTGCTTCAAAAGGAGAAGAAAATAGAACACTCACAGAGGATTCTCATGTCAGCTAATGTTGCACTAAAAGGCACTTCACAGTCTTTATGGGTTAATTACGGTTAGAATTTTTCTTATCATAATAAAACCAAACATAATAATTTTAAAGGGAACTCTTCTGGCTGTGATCAATCTGGACCTTAGAAAATGGCTTCAATAAAACTAATCTGGTTTGTAAAACATGCTCTAAGCCTGGACATTCAACATTTAAGTGCTACAATCATTCCAACCATACATTCACTTCTGAAAAGCCATCAAATTTCTCTGCTCTTATTGCCTTATCTAGCACTCCATCAGATCCCTCATAGTATATCAACTCTGGCGCCACTAATCACCTTACAACAGATCTAAATAATCTCTCAGTATACTCAGACTTTAATGGTGATGATCAAATTGAAGTTGGCAATTGTATAGGTCTTTCTATTTCACATGTCGGGCACTCATTACTTAAAAGCCATGGTGATTCTTTACTTCTTACAAATATTTTACATGTCCCAAAAAATCACCAAAAACCTTATAAGTGTATCTCAGTTTACTTGTGATAATAATGTTTCCATGGAATTTTTTTCCTAATGTCTGTTTTGTCAAGGAAATAAAGGGAAGAATAGTGTTGCCAAGAATGCTTGATCATGGCTTATATAAGTTGACCAATAAACCCTCCTTGTATTCTTCAAAAAATGCCTCTTATTATGCTCTAGTTGGTGAACAAACTTCGTTCCAAATGTGCCACAATCATCTTGGACACCCCAGGTCAAAAGTAATCCATAAAATAATTTCTAGTTTTAATCTTCCTTTAGATTCAAATAAGGATTTGTCTATTTGTGGTCCTTGTCAAATGGGCAAGAGTCATCGTCTTCATCTGTCTACTTCTTATGTTCGTTCTAAATCTCTGTTTCAACTAGTTTATTCTGATGTATGGGGACCAGTTGCTATTACCTCCAACAATGGCAATGGTTATTTCTTAATTTCTTGATGATTGCTTAAATTTTATTTGGATTTATTTTATGAAAGCCAAATCTCAGGCATATAATATAGTTAAACATTTTCATGCCATGGTTGAAACATAATTTGGTTGCAAAATAAAACAACTACAAACTAATTGGTGTGGAAAATATCGTAATCTTTTGTCTTTTTTCAATGATTTTGGAATTAAGCACTGTCTTCTGGCCCAGATACCCAAGAGCAAAATAGTGCTCCTGGACGTCGTCATAGAGATATATTATTGAAAAAGGATTAGCTCTTCTAGCTCAAGCTTCTCTGTCCCTTGCATTTTGGGAATATGCTTTTTCTACAATGGTGTATTTGCTAAATAGGCTGATCACTCCTGTTTTACAAAATAAATCTCCTCATCAGTTGTTATACAACAGGGCACCTGATTACCATTTTTTTGAAAAAATTTGGATGCTTATGCTATTCATTCCTTCGTCCATATAATAAAAGCAAGCTTGAGTGTCGATCCCCGCCATGCATTTTTATTGGGTATAGCTCTAAACACAAAGACTACCAATGCTTTCATCCTTCTAGCAATCACATATATATCATCAGATATGTTGTCTTTAATGAGAAGCAATTTTCATATCTCAAATTAATTGAGCATCAATCCTCTTCTTCGTCTAGTCCCACTATTTCTATCTCTCTCCACATATTGCAAGACGCATCAGAGGTCCTTACGCCTAGTCTGTCTCCACGTCCTCTCACCCCTTAGTGTCCCACTTTGTCTGCATCTACTACTCCACCTAATAATATATCTATTTCAATTACTCCATCTCCTAGTTGTTCGCCATCTCCTACCTCCCCTATAGAGTCATTTTCTAACTGTTCTCTATCTTCCACCTCCCCTATAGAGTCATCTCCCAGCTGTTCGGTTAACACTTTTCAAATCCCTGCACTACCAAGCCATTTTAAACACCTACCACCCTCAAACACTAGCTCTCATTCCATGACTACCCGAGCCCATACTCAATCTTTAAAACCTTTTAGACACCTCGATTATAAAGCTCTCACTGCTACAAGATACCCTCTTCCTCCTACTACCCCTACAGAATAAGAGTCATAGTACTTTATCAAGGCTTCTAAACTTTCTTAGTGGTGCGCTACAATAGAAACATAATATTAGGTTTTTCTGTAAAATGACACACGGGATTTAGTGCCACGCCCGTCCAATGTCGGTATCGTCAAAGGAAAATAGGTTTATAAGATCAAATGACTTACAAATGGTTCAATAGAGCGGTATAAAGCACGCTATATTGTTTGGGGTTTTGATCAAGAGGCCAGTGTTGATTATTTTGAAACTTTAAGTCCAGTAGTTAAACCCACTACTATTCGTCTGGTACTTTCTATTGCTCTTACATATGGTTGGTCTTTGAAACAACTAGGTGTTAATAATGCTTTCCCTAATGACGAGCTTTTGGAGACTGCTTTTATTGAACAACAACAAGGTTTTGTGAACTCCCAATTTCCTGATCATATTTTTCGTTTAAAAAAGGCTTTATACAGTCTTAAGCAAGCACCAAGGGCATGGTTCATTAAATTGAAGGACTTCTTCTCCAATATGATTTTCGAAGTTGTTACTCTGATTCGTCTTTATTTGTTCATTCTCACAGTTCTCTGCTTACGTACCTTCTGGTGTATATCGATGACATACTGGTCTCAAGTAGTGAAAATGACTTCATAAATGCATTCATTCATGATCTACATGCAACCTTCTCACGAAAGGATTTGGGAGAGCTTAACTATTTTCTTGGTGTTGAGGTTCAACATTTTTTGATGGTCTTTGCCTACCTCATTCTAAGTATCTCATGAATCTTGTAACATCTCATTTCCATGCGAAAGGTTAGAATCCTAGACTTATGTAAATGAGAATAACAATGAGAGATTAGAAAAAAAAGCATTTCATACTCATGCATGATATTAGCATACACACACGTGACTTTGATTGTTTTTACAAACATTACAATGACTATTTATTCACTCATTTAACATATTGCAGGGTATACATTATTTTTATTAAAGTGATTAAAATGTGAATAATGAATGAAATGTCTTGAAAATTGATTTGGTGAGTAAAATTGTTGACTTAGAAATTTTGGTGAAAATTTAGGAAAATTATGATATTTATGAGTAACTTTGGACTAGGAAAAATGTAAAGTGACATAACAATTGATAAATGGTAGTAGAAATAAATGTCAAATGGTAGTAGAAATTACTGATAAGAGACACTAGGATTTAATGACAAGTGTCATAGAAAATCGGGAGACAATTGGATTAGAAATGGGGAAACAAATAAACTAGTAGTTAAAAGAACCAAATGGAGACCACAAACAAGTGACAAGTGGGCCACTTACTTTAACTCACGATGGTTAGGGTGAAAAACCATCTTTTACTTGTCTTTCATTTTAATTCACGCTTTCATCTTCTTTGTTGCTTTCTTCATTTTCTTCTCTATCTACGACACTCTCTTCTCATCACTCCATATTGATCTTAGCTAGCATCTTCCATCACTACCTACTTCAAAGTCCTTGCTACCTCTTTTTCTTAACGAAATCTAACCCACCCACCCTCTATAATGATGATCGTGTATTATAAGGAGTTAGGGTTTCTTAGAGACTCTTGAAGAAGTTTTGGGTAAATAAAGTAAGTAACATATTAATCTTCATGGCCTTGTTAAATGAAGCATATTTGATGATAGTTTAGAGGAAGAATGATCATGAAAAAAGATGTTGAAAATATATGTGTAACGTGGATGAATAATGGACATATCCATGTCTTGCTTTTATGTTTATGATGAGTATTGGAGTATGGAATGTTATAATGTTAGATTGATAGAATAAATGGTGTACCAGAGTGTGCAAAAATGTTGATGATTGAGTAATGAGCATTAAAGAATAAATATATATATGCATATGTTCTGTTTTCATATAAATAATAAATAATAGATTGTGTATTGTTTTATGGATGTTTAATAGTGAAATTGGTGTTTGAATGAGAGTTGATAATTGAAAAAGAAGGGATGAGTATATGACCTAATTTTTTGTATAGGATGAGTGCAATAAATTGATGAATGAATGCATATAAGTTGTGTTCTATTTTTTTTTAGAGTATGAAGACCATAAGTTATAAGTTATTATGGTGATGAACTAGAATGAGTTTAAAGACAAAGAAAATGGCTAGTTTATGGTCTTCAAATGAGAAGAAATAAAACGATAGTTTAGAGATAAAGTGAAGTTGATGAAGAATAAGAATGTGTGTTGAAACATTGATGAATGTATAGACATGTTTAATGTCCTGTTTTTATGATTATGATTAATAATTTTGTATGACTTGTTTTGTGAATGATATTGAGATAGAAATGAGATGAGAATGAAGGGAAAATGAAGTAGAAAAGATAGATTATATATAAGAGGTGTTGAGCATAGTATGAAAGAGTGAAGAATTTGGAAAAATGCAGAAAAATGGGGTACGCCACGATCATGGCATCCATCCCATGATAGTAGGCAGAAGGAAATGTTTCTATCACAATTGTGGACAGGGTTTGGAATGGCCTAAATGTGAGGTTTTCTCCTTTTATGTGTGGTTTGAAACAACAAATGGTTAGGTGCTTTCATATGATGCATTTAGGCTTGAATTAAGCTTGAATTGAACCTAGTTTGATGATGGATGAAGTGTTTAAATGTGTGATATGCTTAGGGTAATAATCAAAGTTATAACTTAAGCATGGATGATTGATATCAATGAGACAAATTCTGGAAGTTTAGAGACGTTATAGAAATGAAAGCAGATCTTATATGACTAATGTGATTCAAATGAAATGAATGATGTGTATTGAGTAAGAATGAATGAGAACTTAAATATTATGTGAGCATATAATGCTAGAAAAGAAATGAAGAATGATCGAATTATGATATTAGAATGACCAAGTTCTTTGAGGAATGAACCTAAGTGTAAGCTTGACATACACAAATGATGTTGTTAATTATCAAGTTATGTGATTAAGGAAACATACCTGGAATAGTCAAATTGAGCATGCATTATACATCATACATATACATATGGGTATAATTGAATGTCAACATCCATACATTTCTAGATAATGGAAGCTAATGCTAATCTAGAGCATACTGTGAGTCGACCTAGATGGTTTCCTCTTAATTAATTGCTTAGTTTAAACATCTGCAATGAATTATTATTAATGTGAATGTGAATGTGTTAATTCCGGACATTAATAGTTGGAGGAGTTTGATAAATGTGAATATATTGGAAGTGCTTCGTTGAATGTGAATGAGTAAGGGATAAGTGTTCTAAACATAACTGTTGCATGCCATACTTAGGTTCAATGACATGTGAAAGTGAATGTGTAAAGTAAAATAAAGTGACAGATTGAGCTTATGTAATTTGATGCATTCCATTACATGAATGCATGATCAGATAAAGACAATTGTGACTAGAGTAACCATAAAAAAAAAAGCTGAAAGCTCAGAATATGGTAAGAGTCTCTAGCTCACTATGTATAATGAGCCCTATATCTCCAATTGATAAGGGACAATTATTAATGAGTACAGTATCCACAATGGATACGAGACAATTATAGGCACTCAGTCACAATAATAACAATTAAAAGTGAGTATCATAAGCATTGCATATATAATTGATATGTATGTTTTAAATGATCGAAATGAACTGTTTGACTGCTCTGAATTTAAAATGTGAAATAAATGAATAAAGTGTTAATTGACGCTACATGATGAATTAATGAAGTGATGTGAATTATGTGATTATAGAAATTGTTGTGTTATGTGATATGAGTAAGCCATCGAGAATGGTCCGCACACTGAGTTTGCAAAACTCACCAAAATTGTAACGTTGTCTTTTAAGGTCAGAGGAGATCTCTACTTAGTGAGTTAGCAAAACTCACCAAAATTACAACGTTGTCTTTCAGGCTCAGAGGAGATCTTTAGTTAGACAAATTGGAGTCTAACCACTGCATTCGAATAAGAGATAGAGGTCGGGATCAGTTTGCACCTGCATATTTCTACAGTCCTTTTGTAATTTGAATTGTATTCCGTAAATATTGTACAATGCTTATGTGAATTGTAATACGAAATGACATTCCTGACTGATTACATTTATGAATGTAATGAGCCAAAATGAGCTTTAGTTGAAATAAAAATGTGTTGTTGCTTGAAATTAGATTCTTTGTGAATATTGAAATGACGTTTTTGGATGAGTGTGATGAACTTAATAATTTGTATTGAGTTTGACTGATTGCCCTACCGCACCACCCTCGCAGAATGTATTCTTAAATACCATCGGTATGTTCGAGAACATGCACTATAAGAATAGGGTGCTACAAATATGCTCCAACATACTAAGATGGATAATGCTAAGCCTGTCTTTTCTCCAACAAAAAGTGGTTCTAAACTCACAATTTTAGGGGAAGCCATGACTGATCCTGATCTATACAGAAGTTTCGTCGGCGCTTTTCAATATGCAACAATAACTTATCCTGAAATTTCATATGCTGTTAATAGAGCATGTCGATTTTTAAGTAAGTCTACCATCAATCACTGGCATCACTGGCAGACTATCAAACATATTCTTCGCTACCTAAAAGGAACATTGCATTATGGGTTATTATTTCATCCTACTAATAAACCACGTTTTGTGGTTTTTTCGACGTAAATTAGGCTAGGGATCGTAATACTGGTTGTTCAACAAAGGGTTGTGTTTATTTTGGTAGCAACTTGATCAGTTGGTCATCCAAAAAGTAATAGGTTGTAGCTTGTTCAAGCACTGAGGCTGAATATCGAGATCTAGCCTCAGCTCGAATACAACAGCTATTACGTGAACTTCATATACCATTAAGTCATTCGCCCATGTTGTATTGTGATAATCTTAGTGCTTGATTTATGACTATGAACCCAACGTTCCACAAATAATCCAAGCATATTCAAATTGACTATCATTTTGTTTGGAAAAAAGTAGAGCTTGGTGATCTTGTAGTTAATTATGTGAGGTCCAGTGACTAATATACTGATATTCTCACGAAGGCTCTCACTTGGACGCGGTTTACTACTCTTCGCTCTAAACTTGACATACTCGAGTTCTCCCTGTCAAGTTTACGAGAGGGTATTAAGATATCTTCATGCAACAATTCTTTCAGTTCCTAATATTATTTCTTATTTATCTGTTTTGGATTTTTCATACCAACTGTAACATATTTCTATTTTGTATACAAGATTCCTTCTCTATTTTAGGTTTGTTTTGATTATAACATATTTTTGTTTTGTATATAAGAGTCCTGGTTGTATATACTGATGTAATTTCATTATAAATAATGGTAGTAATGCAAAGGGAAGATTACCCATTCACTCAACATATTTCTACTATTTTACAATTACTTGAAACCTTGATCAAAGCAAGGTTAGAAGCCATTTATAGTGTAAAACGGATGGTGGGAAGAACATGGAAGCTATTCAGGAAAGACTTGTTCGCTTGAAGTATGGCTTGGGTCTTATTACTGAAAATGATATAATACAGGTTGTTATATGTCTAGATTAAATTGAGGACTCTATCATAATGTTCCAAAGGCAGTTGGATGACATTTTGGGTGAGGCAAATAGACATGCTGTGCTATTGGAAGATGTATTGACCTTGTTGAGAAATAATGCTACTCTAGGAGGTGACACGAACTAGTCCTGAGTTTGAAGCACTTTGAGGTATTCGTGATGCTAAAGGGTAATAAAACTTCCTTAGGGAAATGCAACAGTATTTTGATCATCCTGATGGCACCAAAATATAGTAGAGGGCCTAGATTAACGATGATTTGAATGCTGGAAGGAAGCTGATTAATGGATGAATGATAATAGTTTGTTGATTATTGTGGGTTGCTCAAGTTTATTACCAAAGTTATGATAAAAGGGGATTGTTCGTAATTACATAAAGGCGTTTACTTCATTGATGTTAATTATTTGAAAAATGTTGAAAAAGGATAAACTCTTTAAATTTTGTGAGTAGAATTGCATCGACATGGTATCATGATCTTCCAAGTGCAATTATAGTGGCTTATTAATTTTTATATTCATATCAAAATATATATAAAGAGATAAAATGAACCTCTAATTAGTCTAGGTACAAGGATAAAATAGGAGAGTGGAAATGGAAAACCAAATTTAAAAGGAAACAAATACATAATAATAAAAGAAAAGACAAAGTGAATGGAAATGCGTCTATCTCTAATGGGCAAAAGAACGATAAGAACAGTGGTTGCTTCATTTCTCGTGGACCACACTTTGCCTGAGCTAAATGCTATGATGGCTGAATATGAAAATGAAGGCAAGGTAGTAATATTGTTGAACCCAGTATTAAACAATCTATTGAGTGAGGTAAGTATTGTTTGTAGTTCATTGTTATACTTAATTATTCAAATAAATGGTGCAAACATTATAGCGATGATAGGGAATGGTGCCACACACATTTATTGCCGATAAACTAGTTTCTAAGTTCAAATTTGAAGGTAAGCAAGAGTAATAATTACTTGACAATAATAAATGCAATGATCAAGATATTGTTGAAATGACATATAATGTGCCTATCAATGTGGACAATTAGCCTAGAAAATTCAATATGATAGTCATGCCATTAGATGAATTTAATGTAATCTTTTTTTTTTTGACAACACAAAGTAGTGGTATATCCAGAATTTTGTCATTTTCCTCTTATGCCCCATATTAGATGTCTCCATTAGAATTGATGGAATTGTGAAAATTTTGGAAAAAATTATTAGAGGAAAGGTATATGTAGCCTTTGAAAGCTCTATTTGGTGCTCCTATCCTTTTTTAAAATATGGAAGATGTAATTTTACAAATATAGGTTAATTATAGAGCATTAAATATAACCATGAAGAATAAATATCATATTCCATTAGTGTAAGATTTGATGGACAGATTGACCAAGGCTTCCATTTTCACAAATTGGATCTTCGCTAAAGATATAAATAAGTTAGAGTTGTGGAAAGAGATGAGATGAAGACCAAACGTGTGATTCATTATGGTGCTTATGAATTTCTAGTCATGCCTTTTAGATTGACTAATGCTCCTTCCATATTTTGTAATCTAATGAATGATATGCTATATAAATTTTCAGATGATTTTATGGTTTTGTAAACTTGATGATATTGTGATATATAAAAATTCAATGGAAAAACATTTAATTCACTTACGCCAGATGCCGGAATGCTTGAGAAAAACTAACTATATGTTAAGATGGAAATATGTGAATTATAAAGCTATAATTCAAGTTTCTAGACACTTGGTAAGTAAAAACCAAGTTTGGATGAATTCAAAGAAGGTGTAAGCCATTATGGAGTGGTTAACCACTACAAATATGTTAGAATTGTGGTTATTCCTTGGACTTGTGAATTACTATTGATAGTTCATTTAAAGTTATTCTTGTAAAATTGCACATCTCACTAATTTGCCAAAAATGAGAAGAAATGATATTGGTTTGACCATTGTGCAACTGTCTCTGAGAAGTTGAAGTAGACTATCGCATCAGGACATGTTTTAAGATTGTTGAACTATGAATTATCTTTTGATGTTCACTCTAATACCTTATATAAAGTTATAGGTAGTAAATTGAATGATAACGAACAAAGATACTTTGCTTATGAGAAAGAGACGATTGTATTTTAGCAAGTGCTTCAAAATAATTAAATTAATTTATTTTCTTAGTTCCTATTTTCTAGCATTAGGATGTTAGTGGAGTAAGTGATCAAATTAGCATGTGATATTTTGTTGGTATTCTCTAGCTGTTAATGGAGGATTACGTGGGATGATGTTTACCCACTTTCTTAGATGATTGCTTATTTTTTGCTGAGTTTAGTTTGTTTGTAAGCCTATTTAAGTAGGCATAGCCTTGCTTTCATTTTGCAATGGAACATTACATTAGTTAAACTATGAAACTCCTTGCCTTCCTTCTTCTTTTTTATTCTTTTTTCTCCAACATGGCATCAAACAATTTTTTTATTCCAATTCCTATTTTCAATGGAGAAAATTATCACTCTTGGGCTATCAAAATGAAGTCCTATTTGCAAGTTGTTAGTTTATGAGAGGTTATTGAAAGTGAGTTTGAGCCTACACCTCTTCCATAAAATCCAACCCTAAACTAAATCAAGAAGAATGATAAAGAAAGGGCAAAGGAACCAAAAACTCTATCTTGCCTCCATTCGGCCGTGACGGAAGGAATTTTCATGAGTATAATAGCGTGTGAATATCCTAAAGAAGCATAGGAGAAACTAAAAGAAGAATATGAAGGTAACACTCAAACTAAGATGACACAAATTTTGAATCTCAAAAGTGAATTTGATATGTCAAAAATAAATAATTCTGAAGGTGTCAAGGAATATGGGAGCAAACTTATGTCCATTTTCAATCAAATGAAGTTAGTTGATGAAGAATTTCCTACTCAAAAGGTTATAGACGAGCTTCTTGTGACACTTCCTGAATGATATGAGTCAAAAATTTCATCACTTGAAGTTATTAAGGATCTATCAAATATAACCTTTGGAGAGTTACTAAACAATCTTCAAGTTGTGGACCAAAGAAGAATAATGAGGGATAGAGAAAATGGTAATAAGGTCAAAGGAGCATATATGGTCAATAATTCCTATTCAAAGAGTAAAAGTAAAATTCTTCAATGTACAAAGTGTAAAAAGCCTGGGCATGAAGAGTATGATTATTGGCACAAAGGAAAACCGCAGTGCTTCAAGTGCAAGAAGTTTGAGCATTTACAAAAATACTGCAGATTTCAAAATGAAGAAGAAACAATCATGGCAAAAGTGGCATAAGAAGAAACTCTATTTTAGAGTTGTTGGTGAGAAGTGCACTGTGGAGAGATGTGCTCTAATATTTGTAAGTTGATGATAATGTGCATCAACAAATTTGAATACGGTGATGATAAGTGCATTGCATAATGAGAAAAGTTCTCCATCCATGCAAGTTTGAAGTAAGGGGGAGTGTTAGCAAGTGATTAAAAATAATTAAATTAATTTATTTTCTTAGTTCCTATTTTTAAGAATTAAGATGTTAGCGGACCAAGTGGTCAAATTAGCATGTGATATTTTGTTGGTATTCTCAAGTTGTTAGTGGAGGATTACATGGGATCATGTTTACCCACTTTTTTAGTTAGTTGCTTATTTTTCACTAAATTTAGTTTATTTGTAAGCCTATTTCAGTAGGCATAAATTTGTTTTAATTTTATAATGTAACATTACATGAGTTAAACTATGAAACTCTTTGCCTTCCTTCTCCATTTTTATTCTTTTTTCTCCAACATTATAATGGTATATTATTTACAGGTGTGACATGTTTACTTCCTAGTACCAAAGTTTGTAGTTTGAATAAATAATGTGGAGAATGCCTTGTTTAAGGTACAAAAGAAACTATCAGCTAAGCAAGTAAGATGACAAGAGTTATTAACTGAATATGATTTCACTTGAGATTACAAACTAGGAGATTATAACCAAGTAGCAAATGTCCTTAGTAGGAAGGAAGAGATGACTACCTACTACAACTTGTTAAGAATCAAAGCAGACTTAATGGACATAATTTGACAAAAGTGGTAAGCTTAACACTAATTGTTTTCATTTGGTGATGACATTACTAAATAATACTGGCTTGATGATGGGTTACTTGTTGATAAGGGTGATAGTCTATTTGGTCCTAGACTAGGTGGACTTTGTAGGGAGCTTAGGCAATAATGGGTAAAACATTTAGGAAGGAAATGGTTGATAGTATTGTTTTTACATTCATATGTAAAGTCTCGCATAGAGCAAGACATCAAAGCCTATTGTTAAACATATTTGATGTTTGGTAAAACTTTACTGCTTAAAAAGCTCCCTTGTGCTTTTGCTTTCAATAATGAAGAATTCATGGAGGTCCCTATATGGGTTCAGTTCCCAAATATTCCTTTGGAGCTATGGACTGAAAGAGGATTATCCAAATTAGCTTCTAAAGTTGGCAACCCGGTCTGCACGGATGGCATCACTAAAGTTGGAACTCGGCTTGGGTTTGTGAGAATGCTAGTGGAAATTAATGTCTCTAAGCCTCCTACGACCAAATTTTCAGTTACGATGCCTGGAGGCTCTCGCTATACCCAATTGGTAATATTTGAAACCTACCCTAGCTACTGCTTTGCTTGTAAGCAGTTTGGACATAACCCTTTTGAGTGTAAAGTAGTTGGTCACTATAAGAACCTGAGCAAGAAGGAGAGTGGAATTGAGGGTGGTGTGGAGAAATCTAAGGCAAGTGACGAAGGACTCATGAGAAAAGCAATTCCGGCTTCCATGGATCTAAGGGTAACCTCGGAGGCAACACAAGTGGGTAAGCATGTGCAGGTGCAGAAGAAACAAAGTGCAGGTTCGCAAAAAGGGGGTACTTCTTTGGACCAAGGAGATACTAATAGAGCTGTGGGGAAAAATTCTCAGGGGCATTCAGCCGTAGATGGGCTTCCCAAAAACCTGCAGGGGCACAAGGGCAATAAAGCCTCTAGTAGTAACACCACAAAGCAACAAAAGGTTACGTCTAAAGGGGGCAGTAAGGTGGGGACTAATCCAGATACTGGTGTCACAAGAGAGGCTGAAGAGGACCTTATTCAGAGCCCTCAAGTTTCGGTTGGGGCAGCTGAACTTTAGAAAGGGGACAAGGGTAGTAGAAATAAAATAGCTCAGCACCTGGACTTAGCAATGGAGGATGACAATATGGAACAAATTGCTACGGAAGAACCTATAAATGCTTCTACAGATCAATAGGTAACCTTGAACCGCAGGGAGGGTAAGCAACCCAGGGATTCTGAATGATGGCAAGTTCAGCATTCCCAAATCTCTAAAGACAAGGCAGTAGTAATTGCCTCTAGAAGCTCCAAAGAAGGGACTCTTTCTAAGTGGAACAATACAGGGAGAATCTCTAGTTTCGATATGATAAATAGAGGTGATGGAGGGCTTTTGTCTTCTAAAGGAGGTGATGGGAGGGCAAGCAGTTCAGTCAGTAAACAAGTTGTGGAGTTGAGACAGACTAGAGGAGGTGGGAAGCCCTACGCCAGAAATCAATGAAAATGCTCAGTTGGAACATTCGAGGTCTCAATAAGACCTCGAAACAAAACCATGTGGTCAATTTATTAGACAACATGGTGGTAAACTCGTATGTCTTTTGGAAACTAAGCTTTCAATAGCTAACCTCAATTTGATGATGAAGAATCGATTTACAGGCTACGAGTATACTCATAATTTTGATAATATTGAAGGGGGACGGATGTGTGTAATTTGGGATCCAAACTTCTTCCACCGCCAAGTTCAGGATAAAGGAGAACAATTTCTTCACTGCCGAATCCAGTGTTGTACCACTCAACGTACCTTCGTGCTCTCTTGTGTTTATGGGCTTTATAGTGTCCCTGAGAGACGTGAATTATGGCAACAATTACATAGTCTCAGGCCGGCAAAGCTACTACCTTGGCTCATTATGGGAGACTTTAACTGTGTTTGTATGGCTAATGAAAGAATAGGCTGCCAACCACCTTCTGCCTACCTCTTAAAGGACCTTCTGGATTTTCGCTTAACCCATGGGTTGGAAGTTGCACCAACAAAGGGTGAATTTTATACTTGGCATGGAAACTCACTTTGTGCCAAACTGGATCTAGTTTTACTAAACAAGACATGGAGTACCCTTGGTTATGAATGTTCAGCCCAGTTTATGCCTATGATGGTAAACTCGGATCACAGCCCCATTATAGGAGACTTGATGCATACAACGGTACGTGGTCAAAAACTGTTCAAATTCTTTAATATGTGGCTCCATTACCCACAGTTTCAAGCTATGCTTTCCAGGAGTTGGGAACAAGACGTTTATGGTACAACTCAGTTTGTCTTATATCAAAAAATGAAGTTGCTGAAGATTCCTTTAAAACAACTGAATGTGCAAACATATGGACATATCTCTCATAAAGTTAAGATGGCTTCAGATGATTTTCAAACGGCTTATCAAGCCTCTTTACAAAATCCGAATAATATAGAGCTGCAACATGTAGTGATTACTAAAAGGAAGTAGGCTGAATTTTTAATGGATGTAAAACGCAGATTCTTCCAGCAAAAAGCTAAATGCCGACACTTAGTAAATGCCGATAAAAGTACTAAATATTTTCACTCAGTAGTAAGGAAGAGAAGCAAATAGAATGAGATCTCTCATCTCATTAAATCCGATGGGTGCAGGACTGAATCGTTAAATGAGGTTACCGAATGTATAGTATCCCACTTCCAAGACCTTCTCGGTACCTCCACTCCTGTGAGGGATATTGATAGTTCCATAATTCAGCGGGGGCCTTTGATTGATGAAAGCATGCAAAATTTGTTGCTTGCTCCTGTTAGGGAGGAAGAGATTAAACCGGCTATGTTTGATATTGGTGATGACAAGGCCCCAGGGCTAGATGGCTATACTTTAGCCTTCTTCAAGAACAATTGGAATATTGTTAGCCCTAACTTAATTTCTGCAGTAACTGAGTTTTTTCAGGAAGGTCAGCTTCTTAAACAGCTGAATCATACAATCCTTTCCCTTATTTCGAAGAAGCACTTTGATCTGCATGTTTCAGACTTTCAGCCTATATCTTGTTTGAACGTGGTGTATAAGGTGGTGACCAAAATACTTGCAGATAGAATGTCCCCGGTAGTGAAAAAAATTATTGACCCTGCCCTAGCTGCCTTCATACCTGGACGAAGTATGCTAGATAACATTTTTTTAGCACAGGAACTAGTTAGGGGTTACACTCGGAAACATATTTCTCCTCGATGTATGTTAAAAATCGACATTACAAAAACATATGATACAGTTTCTTGGGAATTCTTAAAAGCTACGATGAATGAGCTGAACTTTCCTATAGTGTTCATTCGGTGGGTTATGGCCTATGTAAAGACAACATCCTATTCAATCTCCATAAATGGTTCACTTCATGGTATGTTCATTGGGAAACGTGGGCTAAGGCAAGAAGATCCTATGTCTCCAATCTTGTTTTTACTGTGCCTAGAGTATCTTTACTGGCTACTGGCTAGGAGATAGGGGCTCTATACAAATACTGCTGGATGCTTTACTAGAATTAACTGCAGTTGCTGGTTTGAGGATTCATCCAGCCAAATCTAATGTATTTCTGGTGGGTGTTGATGGCATGGAAAAAGAAGCTATTTTGCAGTTAATATCATTCCCCCATGGAGAGTTCCCGATGCGATACCTTGGTATCCCTCTTGCACCTTTGAAGGTATCAGTAGCTCAGTTTTCGGTGCTACTGGATTCAGTGGAAACCTATATCAATCACTGGAATGGGAAATCCTTATCATATGCTGGGTGGGTAGAATTGGTAAACTCTGTCATACAAGGAGTGCTGTCTTTTTGGCTTCAAGCCGTCCCTATACCCATTACAATAATAGACAGAATCACTTCCATTTGCTGTTTGTTCCTTTGGGGTGGAAAACATTTCCGTGTAGCTTGGGATAATATCAGTATTCCAAAAGAAGAGGGAGGCTTAGGGTTGAAAAATTGCAAACTTTGGAATTCGACTTTGTTATCAAAAGTATTGTGGAACATTCATGCTAAGGTGGACTCACTTTGGATTCGATGGATTCATGATGTCTACCTCAAAGGTTCCACTATTTGGGATTGGATAATAGAGATTCGGCATTGATGAAAAAAATTGGGCAAATTCGAGATTTAATGGTTGCCAAATTGGGTGGTTGTAGAGAGGTGGAGACAAAAATCCAAACTCTTTGTATAAATGAAGTCTTTTTGGCGCACAAGGTATACGAACTATTGAAGATCCATCATCCAAAACAGACATGGATGACTTTTATTTGGAAGGGCTATATCCCACCGAAGTTTTCATTTATTGCGTGGCTTGGTCTACGGAATTGACTTCCCACCAAGGACAATTTATCCTTCCTTGACATTGACAGAACATGCAACCTTTGTAACTCCCACTTACAGACGGTTAACCATCTCTATTGTCAATTCCCCTTGACAGGAAGAATTTGGAAAGTCATCCGGGAGTGGCTAGGCATGAATCGACTCATGACCACCCTGTCTAGCGCAGTAAAATGGATTAAGAAAAATCTAAATGGAACAAGATTAAGGTGTAAGGCGGCAAGAATAGCTTTCTTGAGTATTGTCTACGACATCTAGAAAATCCGTAATGCCAAAGTTCTAGATTCAGGTTCATTTACAATACATGATGTAGTTGCTAAAATCAAAGTGGTAGTCTACAAAATTCTTTATCAGTTGTACCTAGCAAACTTGATAACATTTTGATTGCTCCGAGGATTGCAAGCAGTATGGAGAGTTATGATGGTGAAGCTGCGGATAGGAGTCAAAAGAATGATTTCAGGCTGGTTATAGGCTCTTTTTCTTTTCTGTGTGTGCTGGCTAGTGTTTACTACACAGGTGGGCAAATGGACTAGTAGGAGGGAGGTGATGATGGTATCTTGGGGGATTTCATGTTCTTTTCTCCCCTCAAATTGGATCACAATGAACCTTTTTTTTTATTAGATTTATGGAAATGGTGGTTTTAATCGCAAAAGAGAAGTCAAATGGGACTGAAGGGCTGCTGGACAGGAACACATTTGTTATTTAAAATGACATTAGAAAGGGATAGTTCATGGCCAGGACAGGTGGTTGGTCCCTACCCACGGCTGAAGTCAACTTCCGATGCCACTAACTCGCCTGGAGCCTTGGTGACGCTGCCTTAGTGGCGAATGGCAGCTAGTGTTTTCCTAACCACTCTTTTGTTTTTGCAGGTTAACAACTGGTGCTAACAATTGGAGTCTGCATATTTTATCCGACGATACTGTTTATCGTCAAACAGTGGAGTTACTCGCCGGCATTTCTTCGCCAGAGTTATTGTTCATCGTCGGAGTTACTGTTCATCAAGATACGGAAATTTGCGAGGGACTTGATGACTGTACATTGCTTGACCTTTTTGATGCAGTCACAGAGGAGATAGACATTTTGGATACCCCTACTTACTTCGGCTACAACGAATGCTTGCAAATCTGCCTGATGATGGGGCCATCTTATGAGCTAGCCTCAACTTGTCTCAATTTTGTATGTTGCTAAATGGGCGATGTTGTTACAGCTTCACTGCCCTATGTATGACTCATGTCACTACCAGATTGGATCTCTTACCATGGCTTGTAACGATGTCTGATTACATTGTCTTTTAGCATACTACCCACTGATTTTGGCTTTGCTTAGTTTAATATCTAAAAATAGGTCAGATGGAATACTCCAATGACCAGCTTCGATCATTGTCCCAAAATAATCATAAATGGTTATTTTGGAAAAATGACCGTATATTACTGTTAAAACAAGGTTGCTTTTGTATGTAATAATGTTAGATTTTCTTGTAGCTTTTGTAAACATGAAAATCTTTGACTTTTTTATGACTGGGGTATGTCCCATAGATCTTGTACAAAACAATTTGTTGATCAATACATTTTTACATTGTATCAAAAAAAAAATTGATGTGCCAAAAGACAAAATGAAAAGAAAAAAGTAGGCTAGATTGTTAGAGCCTCTACCTATTCCAGAGTAGCCATAGATATCAATGTCTTTAGACTTTCATGTTGGGTTTGTAAAAGCTGATGACAAGGCCTTGGTGCTAGTTATAGTGAATCACCTGATCAAATATGTTGTGCTTGTAGTTGCTCCAACAACTCGTTCAATAGAAACATCTGCTGAGTTGTTCTATCGAAATATAGTAAAATACTTTGGTGTTCCATTAAATATTATGAGTGATTGAGATTCTCGATTTATTAAAAGTTCTGAACTTTATTTTTCAATATAATGAGACTTAAACTAAAGTTCTCAACTGTGAATCATCCCTAAATGGAAGGATAAACTAAAAAGATCAATGCTTTGAGGATGATTATATAAGCAACTATGTGAGTGCTAGCCAACAAAATTGGTTAAAACTGTTTGATTGTGCACAGTGTGCTTACAAGTTGCAACTATCTTCCTCCACACAAAAGAGTCCTTTTAAGTTGGTGATAGGCTAGCAACAGATGAGCAATAAGTGTCCAACTGCTTGTAATTTTGCTAGAGATAAATAGGAAATGGTAAAGTGTTAATGAAACTCACACCACAAATATGGAAGAAGACAAGTAAGAAGACAGTACACAAAGAGACCATAAAAAAAGTTGGTAACGTTGCTTATCATCTAAAGTAGTTGAAAAAGTTAAAGATTCATCCTATTTTTATGTGAGCTTTTTTAGCAGGTTTCATAAAGATAAGTAGGAATTAGAGTTGATAAGCTCCTTCAATAGTCAGACCAATAAAAAGAATTGTTGAACAAAACAATAAAAAGGAAAGGAGGCAGCTGATATACTATGAGAAAAGGATAGCTCTCTTTGACATTTTGAAGCTCTCGACTCGGATGTTGACTACGTCTGGCGAGAGAGATGTGCTAAGTCTCTTACACATTCCAATTAATCTGGCAGCAAGTGACCTCCGTACTAATTGCTAACCAGCATATTTGAACTTTAAAATGGACTTGTTCAATAATAATTAGGAGTTGACAATTCTCGATTGACCGATGATATTTCAATTTGTCCAACAATTATCCCAATGGTCATACTGCTTGAAAAGCTCTGAGTAGCTTATACGTGATCAATTATGTTTGGTTGACATGTAAATGACTTGTACCTTTCGTTGTACCCCTGATCCTTCAGCTTAATCTTTTATGTTATTTACCTGATATCTTAGGTGAAGAAGTAGAATAAGAAGTTTCTGCAACGTTCATGGTAGCTTTCATAAGGATCGTGGGTACAGTTGTTCATCACATTGCTTGCTTGCTTCAACTTTACTGTACCACGATTTACATTATAAACAAACTCAATTAATCACAATGTGTACTGTCTACATACTCTTACAACAAGTTGAAGGAAGAAGGGAATTGCAATTTGTTTCTTTTTTTGTTAACCAATTGCTATTCCACGCGGCTTCGCAACCATCTCTTCTTTAATCCTCTGCAATAGTTCCATCAGATTGATTATAAGCTTATCCAAAATGTCTAATAATAAGAAGACAGCAACCAAAGTTTCACTTACGTTTGAAACCTCAATCCACGAATCAAGTGTCTTCAGAGCCTTTCCTGACATTTGAGTTTCTCGAGCTACTGCTACACCCTCTGCCAGGGTGTTAGCATGACCACTTACCCAGAGAGCTGCTGCTGTGTTAAGGATCTGATAGATTATCTTTTGTATCAGAGCATTTTTTCGGACGTTTGAAAACTAAGATTGATTCACAAGAGCAACATTAACGGACGACTATGTCTGGTAAATGCATCTGTGCACAACTTCGAGAACAGAAAAGAATTGGAGGACTCACCAATGCATCAGCAATTGGTCCTCTCTCTCCTGCTAATATGTGTCTTAATATATCTGCGTTATGTGCAGGGTCACCACCTCGCAAGTCATCCAAACTGCATCGAGGAATGCCGAATTCCACTGGAAAGGAACACATTAGGAACATAATTGATCAGACAGAATCTATATTAACTAATGGTATCATTTTTGAACTTAGAAGCTTAAACAACATTAGTTAGAACCAATGGACAGGCAAGCAACTCTTATAAGAAAAGAGATGATCTTACATGGATCAAAGGAGATTTTTTCAATTTTCTCAGGAGTGACATTGAGGACCATCCCAGGACCTGTCATCAGATGTTTGTGAAATTTAAGAGCAACAACAATGAACATAACCATAATAGCAAAACAAAGCTCAAAATTAATTTGGCTTCGCAAAATAGGAGGAATCTAACCAAGGGGACTCATTTCATCTAAGCCTTCCGAGTGGACTACTAATGCTCTCCTCATACCAAAACGTTGTAGAGCTTTGGCCATTTTGTATACCTATACGAGAACATTAAGGGAGACTCATTCCAGTGGCCTATTGATTGGGAAAACTCCATTATCAACTCAAACTTTACTCCGAAGCACACCAAACTGCACACCATACTTCATGAATGTCTAAATGCAAGTTAACAGAATAAATTTTTAATGCAATTCAGTTGTTGGCAATCACAAGATGCTTGCAGTCTCATGCCAATCACTTAAAACTATGACATTATCTTCTTCAGAAGATCTTTGAATACTATAAACCATCTGACCTCTAAATGGTCACATAGACCTTCTTATCAAGACCTTTCTGTTGTATGAGATATTAATTACACATAGTATTCAATATTATCCCCAAACATAACCGAGGATAATCAAGATAAAGATGTGAAGAACCGGTGTTGCCTCAACCACATCGAGTTAACAGTAGTTATGAGTTACTGTCACGATGCAAAAGAACTTAAAGAAATAAAGGAGGAAAAATTAGTCAACCAAATGCCTTAATTTGGTGGGAAGAGGATTGAAAATTGAGTTGACAACAAAAGAGAGAGGCTAAAATTAGATCATGTTAGGATTCCTTATTAGACAAGTAGCAGTAGTAAGCTAAATATGTTACTCTATTTTACATATATTATCTTATTTGTTTATAAAATTTTTATTAGAATAAGATTCAAATTTGTTAGGAATCCTTTCCTACTAGAATAAGGGTTCTAAAAACTATATATATATATATATATATATATATATATGTATGTATGTATGTATTCAGCTCTTCATCAATAACAAGCAATCCAAAAGTTTTCTACAAACTTGAGTTTTCAACTAGAAGGTGTGATGCTTTCTTCTAAGAGTGATTCTTAGATCCTAGGAGTGATTCCTAGTTTCTTACCTTCCGTTCTTTGTATACACCACAAAATTTCAGCAACCAAAATCCTAACTTCCAGGATACTAAACCCTAAAATACTAGCCTAATATCAGCCATATTTCTAATTTTCAAGTTTTAGCTATTAGTTAATAATTCTTCTATTTGTCGTGCATCAATTTGGTATCAGAACTTTGGTTCACGATGGCGACTTGTAGTGGAAGGGTGTATAGAAGAATATTTAGCAACTTAGAGCAAGATGAAATACTTCTGAATATTGCTAAAAGGTTGGGCATTGATGATCCTCATTCACAAGGTGTACCAAGAACCAACCTACATGTAACAACGCCCATAAGAAAACATGTGCGACAAAGTTTGGAGAGGCTAGACAACCTTGACATACATTCCCTAAAAGTCAAAACTCCTACAAGAAAAAATTATACCAACCAACAACCTATACTTGATGTAGAACATGAAGAACGTGGTAATAAGCAAGAAGAAGGGACTGATATCGGTCAACAACACACCACAAACGGGAAAATCATTGCTGAAAAATTATGTACTGATTTTGATTCCTCAAATTTAGTAGATCAATTCAAATCTTCAAGCCTACATTTAGAAGATGCTCAAATACTTGATGATATAGAGAGTTTGACAATGGAAGATGATCATGACATGGAGAGATGATCAAAGCGTTAAAGATGAATAAAAACATAACAAAGTGGATTCTTTGGCTAACCCTAAAGTTGAAACAATTGAACAAGAAGCTCAAACACTTAAACATAAAGCTAAAACAGCAGTGCAACAAGTTGAAAGTATAGGACAACAAGCTAAAATAACAGGAACATGGAGCTGAAAAGATTAACCAGCAACTACTTGGGGTTCCCAAGCTTGTTGGTTCAAAACTTGATGATATCCTTAGTGTTGTTGATGAAGATTGTGTTGTAGTGGCTGATTAAGGAGAAGTATACTTGAATGAAGATGCCCAATTAGTACAAATAGGAATAAAGGAGAAGTTGTGAATGCACTTGCAAAGTCAAAATTCAATAATGATGGCAAGTTAGTGCATCTGACTACAAGAAGCAACAATACGTATGATTTTGATGCCTATGTTGTAGAGAAGTCATATGGTTTAGTTATGAAACCATTTGCAAATATATTGATCAAGACTTATGATATTGTCCACACTACTAAACTATTCTTCAAAGAGGTTGTACGTCTATATGGATTACCTTTAACCATCATCTTTGATCTTGAAGTAAAGTTTATGAGTTATTTTTAGATAACTCTATAAAAACATTGAACACTAAGCTT
Source organism: Erythroxylum domingense (assembly GCA_025594535.1). Classification (NCBI taxonomy): domain Eukaryota; kingdom Viridiplantae; phylum Streptophyta; class Magnoliopsida; order Malpighiales; family Erythroxylaceae; genus Erythroxylum; species Erythroxylum domingense. The sequence continues at coordinate 24,960,286 of JANQBM010000007.1, read as the reverse complement.
CAATTTTCAAGTTATTTCCATCCCCAAACCGATTGACAAATAGAGATAGTGATAGAAACTTGGAGGACTTGTTAACATGTTTGGTTGGAGATAATGTAAAAATTGGGACTTAATTCTCCCTATGACAGAATTTGCATACAATAGTTTTATAAGTAGGTCTACTAGTAAGAGCTCTTTTGAGATAGTTTCAGGAGTTCAACCAAAGAAGGCTACTGACTTAGTTCCTTTACCACAAACAACATGAGTTAGTGTTGAAGTTGAAGGTCCTGCACAATACATTAAGGGCATCTTTCTCTTATAACAAAATGTTGATCGACATCGTCGATTGGTTGAATTTAATTGAGGGGATATGGTAACGCTTAGGATTCGTCCAGAGCGTTTTCAAAAAGAGAAATATAAGAAATTTCATTCACAAAATGCTGGACCTTATAAGATTATCAAGAAGATAAGAGTTAATACATATGTTTTGGAATTACCACATGATATGGGAAAAAGTCCTATCTTTAATGTTGGGGACTTAAGTAATCCCCTACTGTAGTTGTAAGAATTCCAACCACTCCCCATCTTAAAGAGGAAATAAACAAACTACTCCCCATCTTAAAGAGGAAATAAACAATGTTCTTAATGAACAAATTATAGCCATACAAGATGGTGGATATCAACAATTTCTTGTCAAGTGAATACTTGAAATTTAGAATCAGAAGTTCAAAAGTTAAATCTAGAATTATATGTTCAGTATTTGTTACATTCTACGTCGATAACGATTTCAAACAAGTCGGGGAGAATTGATGCAGAAAAGCTTAAATTATGTAGAAGAAATAAAATAGAAAAAATTAGTCAACCACAAGTCTTAGTTTGGTAGGATGAGGATTGAGAATTTAGTTGACAACAAAAGATAAGGACAGAAATTTAGATTATGTTAAGATTCCATATTAGATAGGAAGTAGTAATAAGTTAAATATGTTACTCTATTTTACATTTATTATCCTAGTTATTTAGGAATTATACAATTTTCATTAGAATACGATTTAAATTTCTTAGGAGCCTTTTCCTACTAGAATTAGGGTTTTAAGAACTATATATATGTGTGTGTATTCAACTCTTCATCAATAACAAGTAATCTGAAATTTTTTTACAAATTTGAGTTTTTGATTAGAAGGTCAGATAATTTCTTCTAAGAGTGATTCCTAGTTTCTTACCTTCCATTCTTTATGCTCACCACAAAATTTCAGCAACCAAAATCCTAACTTCCAGCACATCAAACCCTAAAATACTAGCCTAATATCAGTCATATTTCTATTTTGTGAGTTTTAGCTACTAGTTAATGATTCTTCTATTTGTCTTACATTATGATATGTCAAGAACTTAAAATATGCAGCATGCAACTAGCTAAGCTTTTGAACAATACAAATTCTTTTCATAATAGTAACAACAAATATTTTGTATTACTGAACAGATAACATCTCTACCAATCATTAGAAATCAATCCACAGGAACTTACCAAGTCTTCCTTAAATACGCCAACAACAGCATAGGGTACCCGAGCAGGGTTCAACATAGGGCCCAATATATTGAATACTGTTTTGACTTTTAGTTTTTTCCTCACAGGGCTAACAGCTTTCATTGCTGGATGGAACTTTGGTGACATCATGAAACCAATTCCTGCTTCATTCACACACCTTGATACCCCCTAAATTAAGTAAAAATGTAATATGTTGAATGTACAAATTTTGCCTTCTCTGAAACAAGGAAAAGAATGAGGTCCAACGTATGAACAAGCACTGAATTGGAATATATGAACAGATGAACGGTCCAACAGATCACATGGGAAAACATTCTACAGTGTCTTTAACCAAATAAATTATTATTTTATTATGTATCTGCACATATATATATATAATATATGTATATCATTATCATCATCATTAACACCCAGTTTAAATCCAGCACACACACACACATATATATATCACATAAATATATATTTATATATATATATATATATATTTTTTCCATGTGAATCTATCGGAAATAACCTCTCTGTTCGTTAGGGATAAGATTACGTACTATTGGCTCTCTTCAAACTCCATGTATTAGCGAGACTTTCACAAGTTTTTTTGTTTTGTCTTTAACCAATTAAATCATAAAAGAACATAGTGGAAAAAGTTGCATCAGTTGTAAAAACACCAACCTACAACAATGGAGCTGGCAAAAACCAGCTGTCATTTCAAGCCAGTGGTACTTAATTCTCCTAAAAGTCAAAGAGGAAATAAAATTTTATCTAATTAAATTAAAATTTGATTGATGTACTCTCGATATCTAATCCAATTAATAAACAACTTAAACCAGCAAACTTCCAAGTATCAGAACTGTAATGCAGTAAGCAGATATGAAATATAAGTAGCAGCGAGTTGTGCTATCAAAGATTTAAAGGGCAAATAAATCTTGGATCTACTAATTGCAGAGTAGAAACTGCTCCCATTAAATAGGTTTTTTGTTTTCATGGCATTTAAATACAAGTCCCACCGCCAGAAGATTGCCAGAAGCTGACGTCTCCAACTTCAACCACTAATCACTTGTTAGTTGTTACCACGAACCTTACCTCCGGATCCAGGTCAATTACTATGCCCAAGGCCTCCAAAACATCGGCACTGCCACATGCAGAAGAGCTCGAGCGATTTCCTTGCTGTAAGGAAACAAACAGCAAACTTATAACGTTCAGCATTTCATTACTGAACACCGAGACAGTCTCTCCAAAACATTAATTGGAGTTTCCAACAGAGAGATTATACGACCTTGGCGACCTTAGCACCACAAGCAGCGGCTAGTATTGATGCTCCTGTGGATATATTAACCGTATTTGCTCCATCGCCGCCCGTTCCAACAATGTCAACAGCACCAACCAAACCTTCAACTTTGCTGGCACGCCTCATCATTGTGTTTGCTAAACCTACAATCTAAAGACATAAGAAACACACATCAACTTCGTTCCATCTTTTGGAATAGAATAATATGCAAGGAAATACCTCATTTAGCATTTAAATATTAGGTATCCAATTACTGCAGAAGAAGGAAACCAGTCCTCATGTAAAGCGATAAAACTACAGAGTTATTGTCTTTAGCGGAAACCTAAAAAGGAACCGCAAACGAACTTACTTCTTCAAAGGTCTCCCCTTTGGCTCTCAGCAGGACCAGAAATGCACCGATCAATACCTCACTAGGTTCGTTAAGCAAAAGGTCGAGCGAAGCTTCGACTTCAGATTGGGATAAATCCACTCCATTAATTAAACATTCGATCAGCTAGAAAAAGAGATCCCAGAAATATTAAATATTGAATAAATGAATAAATAATTAAATACCAACAAATTATAATATTCCAAAAGCATTTCGACATATACCTCACTGAATGCAGTTACCGGCGGAGATGCATTTTCACAAGCCCTAGGCAGCGCATTAACCAGACTGGCTCCACTTCCTTTTATATGTTTCTTCCCGTGAACAGGTCTTACAGAAAAAGACACACCCTTTTCCCGAAGATCGATAACTGGGAAAAATGGGTGTCGAGTTAACGCAGATGGAGAGACTATAGACCGATGGGATGGAAATAAAAAGAAAGTTGCCTCCATTACTGCAGCCCAAGAAATGAGTAGAAAATAAAAGCAAAAAGCAGCAGTCACTGGAAGATCAGACTATGGATTTTCCCCTATGAGTAACAGAGCAAATACGGGATTTTAATTCTTGGGGCTTTAGCCGTCTGGATAGACCTCAATCATTCAACCTCTGCATGTAGGCCACTAGTCAAATGATAATCCGGCTAAGTCTGGTCTCTGGTGGGTACCGGAGGTATAGCCATCTGTTACTCATAAAAGAGCACAGTGTACACTGTATAATGGATTTTAAGGTAACAAATTTAGTGCGTATTCCCAATAACGGACTGAATCTGTTATTTAAGGAAGTAAGGTATTTGAATCTGCATCTTTCAATTTTGCAAGTTTGGAGTCAATGTATGTATCGTATAATTCAATATAAGAAGTAAAGTTACTTCAATGGATTTGTTTCTTCTTTGGCTCATCTTTTCGTTGTTTAGTTCATATTTGTTCAGTTTTTATAATCTTAGTTGATATTCGAGTTGATTTATGTGTATCAAATCAATAATTTAATATCTATAATTTGTCATTCTCTTAATAGTAAATATTAAACCACCTTATTATTAAAACAACTTATAAGAAAATAGTAATTTAGAGATGTAATTTAAAAATGATAGTAGAATAAATTAAATTTGTATTCAAAATTTAAAAACTTTTTAAACGTTTGAAAATCAAATTCCAATTTAGTTAAATTTGAATAAGAAAGTTTTAATCTACATTTGTTTAATTTTAGAAAATATCTAACAGATTCTTTTTTTTTTAAATTGCATATTTATCATATTTTTTCTTAAACCCAAGTTTATTTGTTGAGTCATGCAGAAGCAATGGACTCATAAAATGGTATACGTGCATGAAATAAGACAACACAAGGGCTTCTTTAACATAATCCCGAACATCATCAATTGACTTAATTTAACGTCATGTGCGACTTCATTATCTAAGCAAAGAACAAGAACATAATTCTTATCGGTTTACTCAGTCAACAACGAGTAGTAATTGAATATATAAAAGGTATTAATCTAATGTATATGAATTCGAATTCGTATTGTGAATTCTCTCGAATATGGTGTTTACTTTATCTATACATTATCTATTTAGTTATCTAGAATTTAGGTTATAATTATGCTATTTAAATTAGCTATTATAATTTACAACTTACTTGTTTTCTCTTAAATTATAGGCTTCTATATACCTATATAAATGATTTCATTTACAATAGAACGAATCAAGTTATTCAATATTTCTTAAATTTTCAATGACTTAGCTCTAGAATCACATGATAGTATTGCTTATGTAAGTAAATCTTGTAAGATAAATGGAGATTTGTAAGATCACTTTTCTACAAGAAATGTTCCACACATTCGGGAGTTGAAAAAAGACATTTGTTTAGTTTGCATAGTAAAAGATATTACTGAAGCAGCCTACTACACTAAATTAAAGGGTTTTGGGGATGAGTTAATAACTTATTCTTCAATTCCTTCATGTATTTTCGGTGTTGGAAAAAGAAAATTTGGATGAATGGGAGAAGAAAATGGTTCATCAAATTTTCAAGATACTGAATGATCAAATATAGAATCATTCGATCTCAAATATTAAACATATTAACTTTTCCTTCAATTAATAAGACTTATATTTTTATAACCAAAGAAGAGAAGCAACTACCCATCTACCCATTGCTTCCATTCAATAAAGGTAGGAACCTTTATTGTCAAAACCTTCAGCAATCAATTAAAGGAATTTATATAAGAGCAGCCAAATAGAAATCAATAAAAGGGACAAACAAATTAAAACGCACAAAGTGTAATAAGCATAGGCATTGTTAGTTTAAGGTTTATTATTAATGATTTTGATGATAAATACATAATATTTCAAAATTTAATTTGAATTTATTTCCTATAGGCAACGATATAGTTCTTAAAAAGAAATGAAATCATATGAATAATGCTTCCTTTCTTGCAGGAACTTTCTTAATGATCTTACCTTATTAGAAATGATTCTAGAATATCCGGAAAGATCCTGCTAATTATATATTTCGTCAATCAGCTCCAAGACATTGCCATATTTATTTCTTAACATCTGAATATTGGAAGATTTCAGCAGAGATAATATTGAAGATTCATTAGACACAAAGTCAACTCAGAATTAAAATAAAGCAACGGCTAGTTAAAAAAATGTCTATTTAAGGAAGAGTCAGTGCAGTTGTGAACAAGAAGTTAAGAAGCCAGATTTTTGAAATACATCAAAGTCATCAATACTCTTGAAAGTCATACTTCTGGTGCCTTAGAAAGTGAAAATTCTTCTTGAGAGAAATCATTGAAGCTCATATTGAGTAAATCACCTTTTCATTTGTTGAGAGCTTGTATAGGCTGGTTAAATACTAATAGTGTGGAAGGTTGAAGAACCTTGAAAAATATGTACTTATGAGCTTGAAGAGGCTCATCAAATTACTGCTTGAAATTTTAGTGAAACACTCAAGTCAGATACTTAGAAACTGGACGTAGGCTTGGGTTATAAGCCAAACCAATATATATCGACTATGTCATTCTTTCTCTCTTCTTAACTTTAATTTTTTGCATTATAGTATTAGTGTTTTATATTTGCAAAAGACTCCTTCACTTTTATAATAGGCTCCTTTCATTTTGAGCGCTAGGAGGCTCTTATCGAATAAACAGACTCCTTTCATTTTGAGCGCTAGGAGGCTCCTATCGAATAAACAGGCTTCTTTCATTTTGAGCGTTAGTAGGCTCCTTTCAACTAACAAGCTCCTTTCATTTTCAATGTTAAAAGGATTCTTTCGAAAGTTTATAAGACTTTATATTTATAAATTTATTTTGTTTAGCAAGATCTTATCAATTTGAAAGTACTTTGAAATTTTTACACATAATTCACCCCCTCTTGTGTGTGTTTGCTTTATCATTTAGTATTAAAGCGAGGTTTCATATTTATTGTATTTTACAGTACTTGATAGGTCATGACAAACAATTTGAGAAGCCTTAAAGGACAATTCGTCTTAAAAACTCTTTACTTCAATGGAAATAGCTACTCATACTAGAAAGAGAGAATGACAATCTATCGACAATCTGTAGATATTGAAGTTTGGCAAGCCATCAGAGTTAGAGATACACTTCCCGCTATAGAAAACATAGAAGTGTGGTTGATGCTAACAGAAGAAATGCACAACTAAACGCTAAAGAAAAATATCATCTAATCTATGCACTACCTCTAGAAGAATATGAGAAGATATCCTACTGCTCTAGAGCAAAGGAAATGTGGGATAAACTATAAGTCACCTTTAAAGGAACGAATGAGGTAAAGAAACATAGAATAAGACTTTTAGTGCATCAATACAAAACTATTGGCATGAAACAGGGAGAAATCATAGATAAATTCTTCGGGGGGTTCAATAACATCACCACGACATTAAAGAATTTGGGAAAGATATATCCCAATGGTAAACTCGTAACAAAGATTCTAAGATCACTACCAAAGGAATAGAGACCAAAGGTGACAGCTCTAAAAATTGCAAAGGATCTCGATACCATCTCACTCGATTGGCTAAGAGAAAACTTGATGATCTATGAAGTCGAGCTTAGGTGAGATGAAGGATCCTCATACAAAAAAGGTATGACACAAAAAGCAACTAATGAATCAATCAGTGATGAAAGCAACACTGAGTTACAAATAGATGGAGATGATGAATTCAATTTCATGGTCAAGAAATATGCCCACTTTTACAAAAAGAAGCTGATGAAGAAAAGAGAAGGGAACAGGAAAATCAGAAACAAAAGTCTCTACTAAAAGGCAGCAGCAGCAACAAGAATACACAAAACAATCAAATCATATGATATCACTGCAAAAAGCCTCGACACATAGAACAAAATGTCCTCTTCTTCAAAAGGACAAAACAAAAAATAGAAAACCTAGGAAGTAAGCGATGACTATAGCCTGGTCAGATGAAGACTTTGAAAACTTCAAAGAAGAGCCAGAAGAAGACAGCAATGTTTGCTTCGTGGTTGAATCAGGAGACGATGAGTTATATTATTTTGACTCTAATATTAAAGTTGATGAATTGAAAAATGCATATCCCGAATTGTATGATCAATACAAAAAATTAATAGTGAAGTACTTCAAAGAAATTGAGAAGTCCAAGAACAATGAAGCATCCTTGAAGGGTAAGATTAAATCATTAGAATCCGTGATTGAAAATCTGACAACCAAGAATATGTCTCTTAAGGATGATTATAAGCAAAAGGTTTTTGAAAAGGAAGTTTTGGAAGAAAGATTAGCCAAGTTAAAAAATAATTTGCTTAAGAATGATTCTAATAAAGTGAGACAGTTAGAAGAAAAGGTTGTTGATGGAAGGAATGTGCCCTAGAACTTGAGAAAGAGAAATGTGCAGGAAAGATATCATCTCTAGAAAAATATCTTGCAAAGTTTGTTGATGGAAGGAACAACCTTGATGCACTACTTGGTAGTAGTAAATGCATTTTTGATAAAGCTAGAATAGGTTACAATGAAAATAATAATATTAGGCCATACAAGAACTTCTTTGTTAAATTCAGCAGTGGCTATAGTCAAAACAATAAGAACCTGACACATGGTAGAAATTATAGCAATTCTTATTCATCTGTTTTATGCTTCTTCAGTGGTAGACATGGTGATGCGCGCACGGACGAAGATTAATCTTGATATAATCAGGCATCCTTTAAAACAAACTAGATACGCAAGGTTTTCGATACTTTTCTAGACCTCAAGGATCGTGATTGTCCAAGTAACCTAGACCAAGCAATAAACCAAGAAAATTGAACCAAAATAATACGCCACAATTGAGATTAATTGATAAGTAGAGTTAGGGTTTGTGGAACAACAAGAATATGAAGAAAACTCCTTACAAAGCTCTCAAATTATCAAAGTGTAACCCTAAAACTAATGTCAAGGTAACTATTTATAGTCGCCAAAATAACTCAAAATTGGGCCAACATCTTGGGCCTAAATAGGTAAAATAATACTGTCTGAATCATCTTAAAAACAATAGGAAACAACCCAAAGCCTGGCCTAGCGCGCCTGGCGTCTGGCCTATTAGGAGCTGGAGTGCGCGCCTGGGCTTACGCCTAGAGTACGCACTTGTCAAGGGTTACTCAGCCCAGAAATTGGCTTAAACTGACAAACCGAAGTTACGAGCGAGAATCTTGATTCTTCTAGAGTCCATCATCAACCACGCAAGCCACAAATGAATTTAACGCGGCCTTGAATCTTTTAAGCCCAGTCTGACTTGCGGGGTTAGGAGGCAACATCAAGTCTCGATTAGCATCGCGTTGATTTCGGTGTCTGTCGTTATATTCGTCATGTGTGACCTTACTCACATCACATGGTCACATTAGTCATTCTTGTAAATTTCGTAAAATAGAGAAATTATCTCAAATATATGTTTGGAGACTGAAAGGTTAAGCTACTAACCTAAAAGGGCCCAGAAAAATGTAGGCACCTAAAATGAGATAATATTTTTTATAGATATGCTTCAAAATGAAGACAAGAGAAAATCAATTGATAATCGACAGTGGCTGTTCAAGACAAATGACAAGTGAAATATCACATTTCAATTATATTGAAAGGAAAAACGGATGTAATGTTGTCTTCGCTGAAAAAAACAAAGCAAGGGTCATCAGAATCGAAAAAGATTCGATTCTCTAGCACAAAAGATTTAGACATGCTAGCATGAGCAATCTATCAAAATTGTCCAAGAATGAGTTAGTAAGAGAACTACCTACCCTAAATTTTAAAAGCAATCAAGTTTGTGAAGCTTGTTTAAAAGCAAAATTTAAATTGAAAAAAGAATATTGCATTACATCTATTTGAAGTGATCATAGAGAAGGATTTGATAACAGAAAATTCGAAGAATTCTATAATGAAAATGGGATATCTCACAATTTTTCATACCCAAGGAGTCCTCAACATAATGGAGTTATTGATAAAAAGAACATGACTCTCGTTGATATAGTCAGAACAATGCTATGCGAAAGTGGTCTACCTCATGGTTACTGGGCAGAAGCCGTGTCAACTACTTGTTACATACTCAACAAGTGCTTTATAATACCTAGTCTGAAAAAGACCCCCTATGAGTTGTGGAAAGGAAGAAAACTGAATGTCGCTTGCTTTCGACCATTTGATTGCAAATGCTTCGTTCTAAATAATGGAAAAGACAACCTTGAAAAGTTAGATGCGAGATTAAATGAAGCTATCTTTTTAGGTTAAAATACTGCTAACAAAGGATTCAGAGTTTACAATAAAAGAACAAAGAAGATAGAAAATTAATACACGTAGCGTGTGATGAAGCACTACCTTCGACTACATCAACCAATCAGATGATGAAGAGCATCCTTTGGTTCCTAAAAGCACACTGACTACATCTATAGTACCTTCGGAATCACAAGATCAAAAAGGTCCTTCTAAAGCCAGGACAGAGCAGGCTCCTTCATCTCAGTAGGAATCTATGCAACAAAGAACACTAAAAGAATGGAGAGGTCTTAATACACATCAATATATTCTAGGAGACCCCTCTAAAAGCATAAGAATAAGATCATCTTTCAAGAATAACTATGTGACTTTAGTCTCACAGTTAGAACTACAGTCTATTAAAGAGGCTCTTATTAATGAGAATTAGGTCTCAACTATGAAAGACGAGTTAAATCAGTTTGATAAGAACAAAGTATAGAATATGGTACCTCGTCCACAAAACAAGTCAATTATTGGAACTCATTAGGTTTTTAAAAGCAAACTTGACGAAAATGGTAAGGTGGTAAGAAACAAAGCTACAATTATAGCTCAAGCTTATAATTAACAGGAAAATATCGATTTTCATGAAACTTATTCACCTTTTGCTATGTTAGAGTTGATTAGAATTTTACTTACTTTTGCATGTTATTGAAATTTTAAGTTATTTCATATGGATGTAAAAGTGCCTTCTTAAATGGATACATTAACAAAGAAGTGTTTGTTAAGTAACCTCTAGGTTTTGAGAACAAAGATTATCCAGACTGCATGATGAAGTTGACTAAAGCCCTATATGGTCTAAAATAGACCCATCGAGCATGAATTCTCAGCATTAATGCGGAAGGAGTTTGAAATGAACATGATGAGAGAATAATCCTTCTTCCTCGGATTACAAATCAGACAAATAGAAAAAAGGATCTTCATTAGCCAAAACAAATACACAAAGAAACTCATCAAGAAGCACCACTTTGAAAATGCCAAACCTATGGGTACTCCTATGTGCCTTTAAACTAAACTTGATAAGGATGAAGAGGGCAAGGCTATGGATGAGACAAAAAACAGAGGAATGATCGAATTATGCAGGTGATAAAGTCGATCGAAAAAGCATAAATGGTCACTGTCAATCTCTTGGAGGATGTCTAGTTTCTTGGTCTTGCAAGAAATAAAATTGCACAACTCTTTCAATAATTGAAGTGTAATATAAAGCAGCTGCCAGCTGTTGTGCTCAAATATTACGAATGAAGCATCAATCCAGGATTTCTGACTAAACTTGAATCATATCCCTATATTATGTGATAATACTAATGTAATAAATTTTTCGAAAAATCTTGTGCATCATTCTAGGTATAAGCATATAGAAGTCAAACATCATTTTCTTAGAGATCATATTTTAGAAGGAACCATTGATCTTTTGTATGTTAATACTGAAAATTAAATAACTAATGTCTTTACTAAGTCACTTTCTAAACATAGATTTTGTTCATTAAGAAAAGAGCTTGGTATGTGCAGATTATCTGAAATATAACTGTGTTCAAATATATTATGTTACTCTTGTTTGTAGGTATTAGTAGGCTCCTTTTAAAAAGAAGGCCCCTATTAGGTTAAATTAGTTCTTTTTGATAATGAAAAAGGGGGAGAGTTGATATATTTTGCTTTGCATAATTGAAGTATAAATATGTGATAAGTTATCTTACATACCTGTGGTATTTTTTGACTATATTGTTCTTTTCCCTCTATTTTTTTATAATAAAAAAGAGGGACAGTTAATAATACACTTGCTTTTGATGTGATATATTTTGCTAACTGTTGAAAGAATGTTGAACTAAATCTGTGAAATTCATCTCAATTATCTTATAAATGATAGGCTCGTTTTTTTAGAGGTCGTAAGAAAGACTCCTTCTAATCTGATTGAGAGTAAGAACCTATAAAGCTTACAGGTATCTTTCGAAATCCTTTATCATCATTTGAGTTATGAAAATGTATTTGTTATTGCTTGTCATCATCAAAAAGGGGGAGATTGTTAGCTCAAGGTTTATTATTAATGATTTTGATGAGAACTACATAATATTTCAAAATTCAAATTGGATTTATTTCCTTGTATAGGCAACGATATAATTCTTAAAAAGAAATAAAATTATAGGAATAATACTTTCTTTCTTGTAAGAACCTTCTTAATGATCTTACCTTACTAAAAATGATTCTACAATATCCGGAAGGATCCTACTAATTATATATTTCATCAATCAACTCCAAGACATTGCCATATTTATTTCTTAACGTCTAAATATTGGAATATTTCAACAGAGATAATATCAAAGATTCGTTAGACATAAAGTCAACTCAGAATCAAAATGACAACAACTAGTTGAAGAAAATATCTATTTAAAAAAGATCCAGTGTAGTTGCAAACAAGAAGTTAAGAAGCCAGATTTTTGAAATACATCAAAGGCATCAATACTCATGAAAGTCATACCTTTATCAGATTTCTTGTGCCTTAAAAAGTGAGCATTCTTCTTGAGAGAAATCATTGAAGCTCATAACAAGCAAATCATTTTTTCATTTGTTGAGAGCTTGTAGAGGCTATTTAAATACTACTAATGTGGAAGGTTGAAGAACTTTGAGAAATATGTACTTTTGAGCTTGAAGAGGCTCATCAAATTACTACTGGTAATTTTAGTGAAACACTCAAGTCGAATACTTAAGAACTGGACGTAGGCTTTATAAGTCGACCCAGTATAAATCGACTATGTCATTCTTTCTCTCTTCTTAACTTTAAATTTTCGCATTATAGTGTTTGTGTTTTATATTTGCAAGAGGCTCCTTCACTTTTATAATAAAATTTTTTCTTTTTGAGAGCTAGAAGGCTCATATCGATTAAATAGGCTGCTTTTGTTTTGAGCGTTAGCAGGTTCCTTTCAATTAACAGGCTCCTTTCATTTTCAACATTAACAGGATCCTTTCGAAAGTTTCTATTACCCTTCTATTTATAAATATTTTGTTTAGCTGGATCTTATCAATTAGAAAGCACATTGAATTTTGTTTACTTACAATTCACCCCCTCTTGTGTGTGTTTGTTTTATCAGGCATATCAAATATTTTTTTTTAAACTGGTTGTGTTTCTCCCAAGTTGGCAAAGAAAAGCAAAAACTTCAAAAGGGAAGATATAACCTATTTCATCTAATAACTCCATTCTAGGTTCAAGTTAATGTAAAGGAAAAAATTTTAGTCTCGCTAAAGAATAATATGAGAAGCTTATATTCTTATTGCCCATAATCAAAATGTAGTAAATTTTGTTGCTAAAGCCACCCGATCTCATGATATTTGATAATAGATCATAAAGAGTGGTGCTTTTGAACATTTTAGAAGTGATGCACCCTCTCTTTAATATAAAAACTACTTCTTACTCTTTACCTATTAGAATACTAAATGGGGCATCTATTCTTACGCACTACATTGGTCAAAATTGCTAGTAGTGTGCCCTAGGCCAATATTCATATGTGACTTTTGTACTGACATTCTGACTTATTATTTATATATTATAAGGTATTCTTTTATATATGCATGTATA
>JANQBM010000007.1:24933373-24946701 GCA_025594535.1 Erythroxylum domingense | reverse complement strand
GCCACCTTCGCGGGGCACGGATCCGGATATCACTATCGATATCGGGTTCGGGTTCGGCGGGAGTTGGGGTGTTACATTCGCGTAGCACCTAACGTATCAATTCCACGAGGAAGGGAACTAGTCCTAAAATCTAATAGCAACTAAGTTTGCAAACCTAATTTAACAACTAAGTTTCCAAATTTCAACCTAGAAGCAACCAATTGAGAGAAAGGGGGAATTTATTCGAAATTAAAGAAAATCTACCTAATTATGAAAATTTCGATTTAATGGGCTTAGATGATCCTAGGGTGAATTACTCTCCCTGGAGTTATAATTCTTAACCCTAATTAATAATTCCTAATTCAAAATATGGAAATTATGATATCTTGATCTACAATTTGTCCAAAACGTAAATTAGTTCTAGCGCTGTCTCATAACCTATCGGGAATCTGTGCTAGATCTCTCGTTATACGAATCTAGTAGTTTGATTCAATTTTCTACCTATCGATTTACCTAAGTCTTGTTAACCTTAATCGATGATTTTCACTGACTCACCCTCTCAGTTTATTGCCCAGTTATGAAGAATCAAATTGAATTATAATAAATCGAACACAATCAAATCAATTTTATTAATCTCAAGAATAAATAAACTCGAAGGTGAGTTTAGATAGAAAAATCAACACTCAACGACAAATAATTCTAATCAATCTGAAATCCTATACATTAATGAAATCGAGATAAAAACTAGAAAATACTATCGAAATGGACCTTGGACTCGCGACCACGAGAAACCACCTGCTTCGGGAAGTATGCCGCGTCAAGCGTACCTCCGTGCCTCTCTTCTTTTGTCTCCTTCCTTGATCGATTAATTTCTAACTGAGTTTTCCTTCGAATTTTCAGTAGAACCTTACATTTGTGCAGCTCTCTCGGCCTTTTGATCTCTGGTGGTGGCTGCTAGGTATTGTTCTATTCATTTAGTAGCAGCTTTAGATCAAATTCGAGGTCAAAAAGGTCCAAAAAATCACCCAAAAATTGAGTTTTCATGTCAACCAGATGCAAGGCACGATAGTGGCCCTTCCTGCCATGATTGCGGCTAGCACTTTTTTCCTTTCTATCACTATCATGGCCTAATTTGATGCTCTCTATCATGATCGTGGCCCATGATGCATAATCATGGCCTGTATGTTTTGGCCTAAAACTTCTTAACTATTCACCATTCTTTCCTATTTACCCTGCAACACTGGCACACGCATAAAGGTTCCCAAAAAATATACAATTTAAGTTCAAGGATTCAAACTAACCCATAAAAACACTTAAAACACAAAAACCAATCTAATTTAGCCTTAAATGCATACTTAACATTCACTTTAACACACAATGCATAACAAATTAAATCCTAAAATATCATACAAAACACTACTATCACCTATCCCCAGACTTTCAATCTTCACTGAGTCCATGAACTCAGGAAATATTTCAAAGATCTCCTTACATTTTCTTCCTCATTTAGTTCCTTCAATATGCTATGTAAAGGTGAAGAGTTAGTTTCAAAAATAATTATGGACTCAGTACTTACCTCTCAGCTAAATGATATGTCATTTTCAGCTTTGACCTCCTCCTTAACTTCTTTGAATCTTGTAACTCCTTGAGGTTTAACCTCAAAATTCTCAAGCTCCTCATCACTTTGTAAAGTTTTTGCCTAAATGTCCATCGGGTACACCTTGAGTTGTACGACTGCTCCTCTTCTCTTTGTGGCTTCAAATGATTGATATCTCCCCATCGAGGCAATGCATCTTGCTAGAATTGTAGAGCATCCCTTTAGATTTGCTTTATAGTTTGCAGAAATAGCTATTGCATATTCTGTTGGAACTACTGAATATCTTATCAAATTTGAAGATTATTAGTAGCCATAACGTTAAGCATTCTTCTAGAGACGTACCTGAGTCATGTTGGCTCTTTGAACTTAAGCGTTAGACTATATAGTTTCTAAAAATTGCCTTCCATCATGCTAGAATTGTAGAGTATTCTGCTATAATTGCAAAGTATTACCATTCATTATGTCAATCAACTCTTCCAGAGATGGACCGTAGTCATGATAGGAAGCTTCTGGTCTATGTGAGAATTGTTGTGTGTCCTAAAAACTATCATGGAAGTAATTATGATGATTATCGAATCCATAACAAAAGTTTGGTTAATCAGTCCAAACATTGTTATAAGATTGAGAATATGAATTATAAAAGAAATTACTTCCATCCATATCAATTTTTTTTTAACAAATCAAAACACGAAACAGAATAAGGAAAGGATCACGAAATAATCACAAAATAACTTAAAAGAAATCAATTACGAACAAATATAAACAAAACATCAATTAAATCACAAACAAAAACTAAAACAACGCACTCCCTGGTAATGATGCCAAAATTGACTAACGCATCGTAACATTAGTCAAAATAAAATAGCTAAACTACTACTGTAGTAGTGGTGAGTCTAGGTCGATCCCATAAGGAGTGTTCGATTAGCTTATTAGATGAAATCAATCGGTGTTTAGGAAAAATGGGGGGTTTGGATTTTGGAATAAGAAAATAAAATAAATCTAACTAATAAAAACAAATTAAAGAAAATATACGAAAAAATGGTAAAATTGGGAAATTCGGTAGGGATTCGATTCTTTGGCTCATCGGCCTACACTCTAATTAAGAATATTTTATTGATTTGTTGTTCTCAAACCTCTCCTAGAAACTTTTAATAGTAGGTTAGTAATTAACCTAAGTTTTTCCTTAGGTTTTGTTTAATTAAGATACGATCATTGATTAAACCTAACTACCAAATAACCTAAGATACGATCTCTAGATTTGATTAGGGAGTGGCATTAAGAATTAAGAAAACCAATTAATCAAGGCAATAATCACATATGATGCGTCATTTAACCTGGGTCATATCATCCCTAATGATTACGAATCATTAGATGCTACACATGAATTTCATCATAACTATTACGGATTATATCAAAATTCTAGTAATGGGTATGCAATCAAATGATTCAATGAACACATTAAAATCATCATCATTCAATAGCCAATCCAATAAACACAAAATAACATAATCAATTTATAATGAAAGCAAGAAACAACAAAAACAATAAAAAAATGCTTAAACCGAGTAGTCGACTTCGATATCACCTCCGAACTGGTGTCTGGACATTTAGCCTTCTATGAATCTCCTAAGAAGATAGAGCTTAGCCACTATTTCCATCCCTAATTAAATCCCCTTTCTTTCTTATTCACTACCGCAACTCTTCTGTACTCACTATTCACTAATGTGATAATAATATTAAACCATCTACACTATTAACGACTCTCTTTTCACCATAGCTCTCTTCTCTTATTCACTCTTGCCACTCTCTCCATTTTTCTACCTCCACTCCTCTAGTTGCTATCACCCCTGTAGTTAATGGGACGAATTAAGTTATGAGGTTTTGATCCTCCCTTTCTGTACACGTCTCGCCTTAGCTTCTTCACTTCCCCATTCTAGCACTCAAATTCTAGCGTTTTACGCTAAGTTTCAACGCTAGTCCTCTACGTGTTTCATTCCATTTTGTACTATCTTTTTGCTTCTCTTTTTCTTGTTGTCCAAGCGCTACTGTTTTGTGTTTCAAGGAAGGCTGCATTTTGCTTCATCTTTTTCTAGCCATCATTCCATTAACTTCACACCATTAAACTCACGTAAATTAGATGAAAAAATATGCACGTGCTTATGTTATTTCTTGATTTTTGTTTTATGCTGCCACCAACAAGCTACAATCTCTTTTTATTGTGTCCTTTTCTTGTTAAACATTTATGCTTCAATTTTCTTTAGAATCTTGTCTTTTTGATCTCAAATATATATCAAATATCCAACTTAATAGTTAACATAAATTAAACACAAATTAAGCATTTTACCTTGAAAATAAGATTGAAATCACATGGAAATATATAAGAAATTATAAGAAAATTCAATCCTATCAAGCGTCTTATACATCTTGGAAGTACCAGGATGCATAGCATAAGCAGCTATATGTGCTTCCTCCAAAATCTCTTTTCTCATATCCTCAATATGAGGTACACGTAATCTCTATTTCAACCATAATGTATCATTTCTCAATTTAAACTTGGAATTCGAATTCTGTTTCAACTTCTCAATAATCTTCACTAATTTTAGATCCTTACTTTAAATTTTTTTAATCCTTTCATATAACACTAGTCTAAGCTTTAATGTAGTTAAGAATGTTTCATTCTACCATAAATATAGCTCAACATTAAATGCTTTTAGTTGTAGTAGGTTTGGTAACCTCGATATCTATAATGAGTTATACTATTATTGGATTTTTTGCTTAATGCATCACCTACAACATTAGCTTTACTAGGATGATACTCAATTGTGCAATCATAATCCTAAATCATTTCAATCCATCACCTTTGTCTCATATTCAACTCCTTCTAACTCAATAAATATCTCAAAATTTTATGATTTGTATATATATGGAATGTGTCACTATATAATTATTGTCTAAATTTTCAAACCAAATACTACTATAGCAAGTTCTAAATCATGAACCAGGTAATTGAACTTATGAGACCTTAACTGTCTCGATTCATATGTAATCACTTTGTCATACTACATCGGTACACATCCTAATCCCTGGTGTGAATCATCATTACACGCACATAACCTCCAGATCCAGATGGAATAACTAACACTGGTGCTATTGTTAATCGGTGCTTTAGTTCCTCCAAATTCTTTTGGCATTAATCAGTATATTCTTTCTCAGAAGCTTTGTCAATGGGGTTGAGTCAATGAAAACCCCTCCACAAATTTTCTATAATATCCAGGTAATCCAAAGAAACTTCAGATCTTAAACACATTTCTCTATGCTTCCCACTTCATTCTCGCTTCAACTTTCTTTGGGTCTACTTGTATGCCCTATCTAGATACTATATAACCCAAGAATACCAAACTAAAATTCACACTTACTGAACTTGGCATACAATTGCTTCTCTCTAATTATCTGTAGGACTAACCGCAGGTGTTCAGAATGTTCCTCTCTACTTTTCAAATGCACCAATATATCATTTATGAATACAATCATAAAATGATCTAATTAGGGTTGCACCATCTTATTCATCAAAGCCATGAAAGCTGCAGAAGCATTTGTTAACATGAAAGGAATCACCAAAAACTCAAATGTCTACATCTAGTCTAAATGCACTCTTTGGTATATTAGCTTTTGCTATCTTTAATTGGTAATACCCTGATCTCAAATCTAGTTTAGTATACACTTGAGCTCCTAGTAATTGATCAAGTAAATTGTCTATTCTTGGTAATGAATACTTATTCTTCACTATCACCTGATTCAACTACCTATAATCAATGCATAACCTCAAAGTCCCATCTTTCTTCTTCACAAACAAAACTTGGGCTCCCCGAGGTGTCACATTGGGTCTGACCCTTATCCAACAAATTATGTAATTTAGCCTTAAGTTCCTTAAGTTCCATAGGTGACATCCTATACTGAGGAATAAATATAGGAGTAGTACTTGGAACAAATTTAATTGTAAATTTTGTCTACCTATCTGGGGCAAACCAAATATTCAGTTGGAAACACATCTAGGAAATCCCTAATAATAGGAATATCCTGCAGTGTCTGCTCAGTTTGGGTATCAGTCACATAAGTCAGATAAGCCTAACATTCACCTCGAATTAGTCTTAAAGCACTCATTAGTGATATCAATATGCCTGGCACTACTGGAATAACACCTCGAAATATTACTCTCGACTGATTAGGAGATTTATTAGTGTAGTAGTTCATCACAACCCTATTGCAGTAAGCCAGTCCATACCTTAGGTAGGCTTTATCTCTTTCAACTACAATATTATCAAATTAGCTTCCAACTCTTCCTGATTAACCTAAATCATACACCCTTTACACACTTGTCCAATCACTGTAGTACTATCAACTAATGTACTCACTTCAAAACCACATTACAACATCTCTCTCTTACAATGCAATTTAAATTCCATAGGTAGTGTGATAAAATGAATGTGTAGATCATATATCTAACAATGCAAATGCTTGAAATTGAAAGACATTTAACACACCTACTACATTTGGGGAGTTCTATGCCTCTTGTCTCGTGATAACATATATTTTGGCTTAAGATTGCGATTGATTACTTTGCACCTTAAGCCTGATAGTAGGACCAACTGAACTTATTCTGGCTCTGCCTTTGCCTCTTTGTCGTGATCCACTAGATTTTGCTACGTTGGGCAGTCGTCTCAGACACCACTCCTCCTCTCACTTCATACTATGTTTCGAAAATTACAGGACAGTCTCTAAATTGGTGTTCAAAGGAGCCACAATAAAGGCAAGCTCTCGATAACTTCCAAAATTCTCCACTATGATTCTTACCTCAATGTTCATAACTAGGCATCAGTAGTGTTTATCCTCCTAATCTGGACCTCTACCACTACCACCTTGTACAAAACTACCCCTCGGTCTAAACGCCAACTGTCACGATCTAGTCAATGGTTGAAAAGATCTACTCTAGCGTTTACTGAACCTTCTTCTATAATCAACTTGAGACTCACCCTGTCTCTTCATTCTGAACTCCTATTTGTATTCTCCTTGTCCATCTTTCAGTAACTATTTTATTCTGATTAAGGTAGCTCTCAACTCAGTAAAACTGCTCAGTTTAGTAATAGTTAGCCTCGCCCTGATCTCTATATTTGGCCCATCCTCAAACTGTCTACATTTGTCATCCTTAGTCGGAATCAATATAGTAGCATATCTCATTAACTCATTAAATCGTATCTCATATTTAGTTACTGCGAGACTTTCTTGCTTCAGATCTAAAAACTCCTTCATCTTCCTATCCAAGTAGATCTTTGGCATATAATTGTTCTTAAAGACTCTCAGGAAGTCTTCTCACTTTAAACTATAAGGCCTGGTGGTACTACCAGGAACAGTCTTCTACCACTAGTAAGCTGGACTTTGTAGTAAGGAGACTAGATAGTCAAACATTTCATCTGACTTATAATCTATATGATAAAAAATACTTTATGTTCTCTTTAACTAACCTTCAACCTCAACAGTGTTTGTACTTCCATAGAAATCTATAGCCCCCTGCATCCTAAGTTTATCATATCTCCTTTCTCTCCTGTCAGGAATTTTTTGAGGCATTTGGTCAGATCAAGGTATTGGAGACTCTCTACTGGCTCGAACTTTAGGTCAGCTGACTCTACAACTTGATCACCTATAGCAGATGACCTTTAATAAACAATAATCGAGATTACTATTTGAGTCTCTCACTATATATCATGTCTAGACATTCTTATATGTCCCTATGGATGTCAAACTATGCTCTAGTACCAAAACCTGTAAAGCCCCACTCTATAGGGCACAAGCCTAAACGTCCAAAGGACTTTTAAGAATATACCCTATGAAAATGGCATGTTAGAGTAGTCACATTCACTTATTTTGGCATCATACATATAACATAAATATTCAAAAGATCAACTCCTCATTTCATTTATAAAACATAATTTACATTTTAGCATTTCACTATAAAATCTACACATATATATAATATCAAAAACATATAAGAGTTTACTACTCTTTATAACATTGTCTACATGAATTGAGAACTAAATAAAGTACTCTATCTAACTCCTCAATATTAGCTGACTGACATTTGAGCCATTCTTGAGTCCGAAATTGACAAAACTAGATTTCTGCTAGTTTGCTTTAGGAATTATGTCTCCCTCGTACCTGAAAATCAACATTTGCAATTTTGATGAGTTTTTGAGAACTTAGTGAGTGAACCATCCTCGATGTGCTCACTCATATGAAAACACATATATCATATATGAAAACCAATTTCACAATATACCTCATGTCAAATATACATTATGAACATCACACATTTCACATACTCATTGTATAATAATTTGATCCTTGCCTCAATGATTCATAACATCACAATTCAGTAAATTCGTGTAAACTTTCACATAATACATGTATGTGTACAAATACAAAAGGCACATGTGACTCACTTTCATTATTACTTTGTTGTGACCAAGTGCCTTTTTAATTGTCCCATACCTGTTATGGATACTAGGCTCATTAATAGCTGTGCTGTATCTATTGTGGATACCGGGATCATTTTATATACTGAGCCTGTGGCTCTTTATGTGCATTTATGATCTTTAAGCTCATTTTCACTAGACACTCTAGTCACAACTCCTTTATCTGATCATGCATATCAATGGGATGAAATGCATCATTTCACATATTACACTTTCAATAACTTTTATTCATGATACACAGTCATTTTCACATTTTCATCAGATCTAAGTTTGGCATTCAACATTTAGTTGAGTACACATATTTCTTTCAAATTCACATTCAATTATGAACGCTTCCAATATGATCTCAATTATCAAACTCCTCGAACCATTAATGTCTGAAATTATCAATCATAATTACATTCAATAGCTAAAATTTAAACAAAACAAATCAATCGCTGTGAGTGAACTTCTAGGTTGATTCAAAGTACACTCTAGATAGGTATTGCCTCAACGAACCAGCAATGTGTGGATGATGGTGTTCGACTTCAGCATCTAAATCATACAATACATAAATTTTACACATATTAATAATTTAATCATTCATATAAAATTTCAACCATGCATATATATATATATATATATGATTAATTTGATTATTCCCAAATATGTATCCTTAAACATGAGTCTTGATCATTCAAACATTATCACTTGTATTTATCTAATTTGCACTTAGTCTTACATCTCAAAGAAACTTGATTATTCTAATATCATCAATCATACATTCACCAATCCTTTTTCTAGCATTATATAACCACACAATATCCTAATTTTCACTCATTCAAACTTAATGCACCTTACTCATTTCTTTTAGATCGCAATTGCATTCTTAAGAACACTTTCATTCCTTAAACATCTCTAAATTTCCATATTTAGTTACATTAATATCATCAATCCATTCTTAAGTTGTAACCTCAATTAAAAACCTAAACATATCAAACATTTTATCAACTTATTCAACATCAAAATAGGTTTATTTCAAACCTCAATCAAGTCTAAATGCACCATAGGAAAGTATCTTATCGTTAGTTGGTTCAAACATCACAGAAAAGGCAACATTTCCCTCTCAATGCGTTTCCCATGATCGTGGAGGCCATCTGACGATCGTGGCAAGTGTCATCTGAAAATTTCATCACCCGTTGCATTTCCCACGATCATGGAAGCCTTCCCATGATTGTGGGTTATGCCATCTGAAAATTCCAGCCACTTTCTCCTTCAAATTCTCCAGATTTAAACCTCTACATACTATAATAAACACATCTTATACATAGTTCATAATTTCTAATCCATTTCCTCATCATTGTTTACCTTCATTTCAACTCCAAATCATCCATAAAACAATACATAAACTATTATTAATCATTTACACAAAAACAGAACACAAACCTATATATTTCTTCATCAACATTCATCAACTTTCCAGCACTCATTCAAAGTCCATTTTCACAAAATCAATCCATCTCAAACTATCATTATATACGTTTCTATTAAAAGAAGTCATAAAGACTAATATTACACTTACTTGTTTCACTCCAAGCTTCTTCAAATCATCACATAACCCTAGCTCTTTTTCCAAGCTTATAAGATCATCAACATTTTTAAGAACAAGATGGAAAAGATTGGGATTTTATCAATAAGAAGACGATATTAAAGATCTTATAATGGCAAAGTGAAGGATTATAGAAAAAACTCAACGTTTAGGGTTGGTTGTGAGAGTATCGTGAGACGGAGAGAAGAAAATGAAGAAAGCATGTAGCAAAAGTAAAATGAAAGAAAAAAGATGGTCTTTCAATAGGTTTGTGTCATAAGTAGTGAGTGGCAAGTGTCGTGACACTTGCCACTTGCCAGTTGCCATATGCCATTTTCTTGTGGTTCTACTTGTCTCTTAATAACTAGTCCATTTGTCTCTCAATCTCTAAGCCATTTGTCACACAATTTTCTATTTAATATGTTAATTAATCGTAATGCCATGTGTCACTTATTTCTTTTGCTATAAGTCAATTTATCTTGCCACTTGGCATTTTTTCTAGTCCAAGAATACACATAAATTTATAAATCTCCCAATTTTAACATAATTTGAAATTTCAAATTACCAATTATAATTCATCAACTCAAAAATTCAGACATAACAATTCACAGTTTACATCATAACCATTTTAAATCTTTATTAACTAGTATAACAATTAAGATATAACAATTCACAGTTCTTCGCATACTTAACCATTAACTAGTACTTAAATTTCAAGAACCATTAACCAGGTAATAAACACTCACTCCACTCTCCTTCCTCTCAAACATTTAAGAGTAGGATGTATTCACTCATCATTTATTTCATGTAAGACATTTTTCATAAGCTTGCTTATTAATCTAATCTCCACCACTCATTTTAAACACAAACATTAGTATGAAGGTCTTTATTTTACTTGTAATAGGGCCAGGCTAAGGGTAGAAAAAAGGAAAATTATAATTTAAGACCACGGAACTAATTGAGCGTGTAAATTAAAACAAATCAATGAAGTATAAAACACCCAATTCTTTTCATTCTCTGGTTGCTTCTCTTCCCTCCTTTTCTTTTCTTTTCTTTTTTCATTTTTCATTTTTTATTATTTTCATTATTATTTTTATTATTTGGAATAAGGAGGTCAAGTTTAGAAGAGGAAAAATATAGAGGAGAGATACAAATTGTTACAACCATACCTATTCCAAACTCAATAGCCATCTATGAGTTATGATTCCCCCACACTTATTCAAGCAGTCATTTCCTAAACCCAGTAATACCATTTCAAATGCTCAACTTAACCTTAAAGTAGGTATAATGAAGAGGATAAATAATTAAGGTCAAGGCTCAAATTTTCGGTTTAAAGAAAAGGTTTCATGTTAAGCTCAAAGGGGGCTCACGAAGGGTAAAATTATGGTGGCTTTTTAAGCTAAAAGGATAAATCTTAATTGCCTTCATCATTTCAATATTTGCATAAGATTATACGACCTTAACTAGTATTTGCAAGTTAGTTCTAGGGTTCTTAATCATGAAAGAAAATTCTCAACGAAAACAAAATACTAGAATTTGGTGTTTAATATTTGAAAAAGGCTTAAAATTTTACCAAAGAAAGTGTCATTTATCCATCACAAAAAGTTAATGTCCTTTAAATCAAAATTCAAGTTAATCAACCTAAGCATGCAAGTATACTTATTCATTCATATTATATATTTCTAATCCTGGATAAGTTTAATTCATGACCATACATCTCTAACCATTAAATGGGAAAAAACACACAATATACACATTTTTTTAAATAACTAAACTACTACCCCCTTAAATATCACATTGTCCTCAATATGATAAGAAAATAGAAGACCGACCTAAGATGAAAAACAATTCAAGCATGGACAAAAATTAAAGCTACTAGAAATTAAACTAACAAGCAATAAAAAGAAAAGGATATAAATACGATACTAAGGTGAGGGTGGTCGCTGTCCGAAGTGAGAATTCAAATTGGTCATAAAGTTCCGAATCTCCACCATATTAGCCTCAATATTATGGATCCTCTTATTTTCTTACCTTTCAAATGCTCTATATTAGGCTACATGTTGGGTGAATTAGGCCTAGAATGGGTAAATTGAGTGACTAGTGACTAAAAATCCTCGGAAGCAATTGGAGCATTCTGATGCATTGCTTCAGGTGGTAGAATATCTTCTTTTTGTTAAGCTTTAACCTCTGCAACTCGAGCTTGCTTATTACTTGAAGCTTCCTCCATGTTGTCAATAATAAGAACTTATCGACTGATTTGTCTCCTGACAACTCATAAACACCAAGGAGTTAACTTGAGACTTAAGTTACTTAGAACTAGTTGCGTCAGTATTCTCCTAGCTAGTAAATCAAGATGCTGTCACAACTTCTCTAACCAAAATTTTTCCTGCACTTGCTTGAATCACAACAATTAAATGCTCACTTAACCACAATTTTGAATTAAAAGGCTTAACACCCACCATACACTATAAAAGAAATAAATTAGCTTTAAAAATTGAACCATTGCTATCTCCTCTACAAAAAATTGTAAAAGTTAAAAAATATATAGATATAGCGGAGGGCAAGGTCCACTAAAGTAGATGATTTTGACTGACTCAAAGAAAATACTTTTCTATAATTGTTTATTTCGGTCCAAATTTCTCTTGGCCTAAAATCCTCATGGTAACCACATAAATCATTATTTGGAAATCAAAAAATATCATTGAGCACATCCAAAGTGATTACATGAGGTGTATTAATCAGTCAAAAATTTAGATTACCCACTGTGTCTTTAGTAATAGTTTCATTTAAACTACATTTCGTAACAATTCATGAACTCTATCAACTATTACTAATTCAATAATGTCTTTGAAAATGAAAATTAGGGGTCAGACTCATTTTAAAGGAGTCACAGGCATGAGTCAGACCTGTGAAGTTGCATAGGTACGAGTCATGCCTGTGAAGCATTGGTTAAAGCTCAATTCACGCCTGTGACTGGATAAAAAAAGAATAACAAATAATTGAAAAGAAATTATATGGATGCCTCTTGTTCAGCACTTCTTTAGTGTCTTATAGCTGGTGTTGGATCGAAAAATAAAACATGCAAGATTTGGCTAAAATGGTAGATTTCAAAATTTTTTTAGAAATCACAATATAGCAGAAGAAAAAACACCAAATCAATATGCTTTAATCCATACATGATACGGTATAAGGAAAATAAATATAATAAGAACAAGATCAGAATATTACTGAATCTTTGTTAAAACTTTAACTCCTCACTATTGTGTACTTAACCAATCCGATCTACCACTTGTTCTCCTTGGACAACTTGGTTATCAAAATCCTTTGGTGGGAAAGGAGAATAAAAATAGGATAGTAAACCTTTTGCTATTTTCTGTTAACTTAGAGAATAAAAATGAAGAGCTTGGAGAGCCAAAATTCATGCATACATCACTTTTGAAAAAAAAAGCCAAAATTAATTGTCTTTTTTTTAAATTCCAATACTTGAATGATTGTATGGAGAGCTTAAAAGCCATATACGTTCATCTTGCATGGCCATATTGTTGGATCGCGTATGGTCCAAGTATTCACAATACGCTGCCGAAAAGACCATAACACAACATAATCTATAACCGAAAACATACAAGATGCGCAAAATACCTTTTGTTTTGACACGGAT
>JANQBM010000007.1:24869199-24882155 GCA_025594535.1 Erythroxylum domingense | reverse complement strand
ATTTATATTTTTCTTATTTTAATTTAATATTTTATTATTTATAATTTTAAATTTATATGACTAATAATATATATTTTTAATTAATTATATAAAAATTAATAGTTTATTAAATCAATGAATTTTTTAGTCATTTTATCTCTTTTCAGCAACCGCAATGGCACTTGCCAAACACCTATTTTCACGTTTCGACAGTTACCAAAACAGTAATCCCAAACACATAAATACTTATTGAGAATAAGTATTTATCATTTCAGCAGGTTGATTTCAATTGGTTATCAACCGCCACCGCTCTCCCAAACTAAGCCTTAGGCTGCGTTTGGATGTGCGATGCAGTAGAGATAAGTACTTATCTGCCGCGATTTTTAAACTCAGTCACATGTTTGGATCTGCAGGCGAAGAACCGGAGGTTGAAGGAAAGTATGATGCCACCGCAGAAATTGATAAGTAGAAAGAGGGTTGCAATAGGAAAGTACTTCTGCGGTAGAAATTCTACTTTCCAATAACTTTCTGATAATTATTATTTTTCATTATACCCTCAACTAATAGAAAGCAAGTCCAACGTATCGTTTAATATTTTTAATTTGAATTTATATGACTAATAATATATTTTTTTATGAAATATTTAATTTACTAAATTTATTTTATTTATATTTTCTTATTTTAATTTAATATATTATTATTTATAATTTTAAATCTATATGACTAATAATATATTTTTAATTATTTATACAACAATTAATAGTTTATTAAATCAATGGACTTTTTAGTCATTTGATCTCTTTTCAAAAACCGCAATCGCACTTGCTAAACACCTATTTTCACGTTTCAATAGTTACCAAAATAACAATTTCAAACATATAAGTACTTATATATACTTATTGAGAATAAGTACTTATCATTTCAGCAAGTTGATTTCAGCAAATTATCAACTGTTGAAATCGCACTTGCTAAACACCTATTTTCACGTTTCAGCAATTACCAAAACAACAATTCCAAACATATAAATACTTATATGTACTTATTGAGAATAATTACTTATTATTTCAGCAGGTTGATTTTAGCAAGCTTTCCCTTTGTCTTTGATTCCTTTTTATTGTTACTCTGTTTAATGAGTTCTCACCAAGTTTGTTAATGGAACCAATGAATCTTTATTGCCAGATAAGCTTCTTGGCTTATCCAAAATAGCTGTAGATTAATGGTGGATAATGCATTACTGCATTGCTTAAATGAAGGGAAGAAGTATAAGACAATTTTGCCCTTAAGGGCAATTTTGTAATTTTCCTTATGATGGACAGTTATTAATTGTAATTTTGATTTTTTAATAAATTAGAGTTTAAATTATATAATTGATCCAGATAAGGGTAATACAGTGGCCCAATAAATGATCTAGATTAATGAGTCAAAGTCTAGGTAAAAAATGGGTCCTTTTTAGTGTGGACCTAGTCTATATCGGCCTTGTGATAGGGAAGCCCGATATGGAAGCTATATAAATAGGTTATGGCCTCTTGCAGTTGCTCATATCATTCATGAGCATTTAGAATCTCTGACCTATTAAGAGAGCTCGTGTTTTTGAGAAAACTACAGAAAGGCCTAGACTACGTGCTGGTGAACATTTTCTATAAAGGCCCCGGGAGATTAGAGCTCGTTTGGTAGCCGAAATCAGCTTCAAAATATGAGATGGAACTAAAATAAGGTATTTCGCATTTCTTTATTTTTAATCCTTGCACAATCGATCCTGGGTACGTAATAAGGTCAGTGTTACATATTACACGTGGTATCAAAATGGTTACGTGATCGGATTGTTGGAAAAGAAGGTTTTTCAGTTTTTCATCTCATATAGTTTTTCTCCATTTTTGATTCATTTTTCAGTACTTTTACGTAAAAGTGGTATACATAAGGTTAGCTGTGAAAAACGGGTCAAAAACTGGCCAAACGAAGCAAAAATCAGGCCTCCGAAATGACTAAAATCGTTTCCAACCATATGCCGCTGCGTTGCACTA
The DNA here is from genome assembly GCA_025594535.1 of Erythroxylum domingense. Lineage (NCBI taxonomy): Eukaryota > Viridiplantae > Streptophyta > Magnoliopsida > Malpighiales > Erythroxylaceae > Erythroxylum > Erythroxylum domingense. The sequence continues at coordinate 24,880,155 of JANQBM010000007.1, read as the reverse complement.
GCGAGGCCTGGGAATGCAGTCGCATACGGCCGTCCACGTGGCATAGGTCGATAAAGGACATGTGGCACGCGCCAAACAGTAACATCGCGTCTGCAGACGCCAGACGCATATGGAGCGCTTCAGCCCATACGCGTGTCTTCCACGTCAGCAGCTCACGTCAGTACGAACGTGAACAGTGACCAAAAAAGGAAAATTTTCATAAATTCCCATAAAGCTATCCTGGATATTTTTGGGTAAGTTTTCAAGTCTGGGAATTTTTTAAAGTGTTTTATAATTTTTCTAGATTTATTACATTAGTAATTGGATTCTAGAAAAGTTTTTAAAGTTGCTTTAAAGCCGATTTTGAGTGTATTTTCATACTCCGAACTGCATATAAGGGAGACACTTAAGGTTTTATGTCTCGTATGGTAGGTTAGGTATTCAAAAAAGTATGATGAACACTCTTATTGAGTTTTTTTAAATAAAAAATCTCAAATAAAGTTTAAAGACGATGTTTTCAATTTTGTATGTGATTATTTGATTGTGCATTTGATTTTTGCATTTATAATTAATTTTCACATGCATTATGCCCATATAGAATATGAGGATGATATAAAGTTATATCTCTTGTGTTGGTGGACTTTCTAAGATGCTGAAGAGAATGTAGTCACCAAAGTGACCTTTCAAGTCAATATTTTGGATTGTTCTACCTACATGTTGGGGATGTCTTTGGCTTTATGTTTGGTTATTCTGGCCAAAGTTGTTGGCCTTACATAAAGTTTTGAGATGCTCATAAATGAATTAGATAGAGGAAAGTTGTTGCTTAAATGATCTATTCACCTAAAGATGGTGGTGTCATGATAGTTAATGGTTTGTACTTTGATCGCTTTTATGCGAGTGTTTAATTACATATATTATGTATTCAGCCTAAAGGTGATTCATAATATGTGTGATCAGATTCTTGGTATAGATACTTTTTAATGCTTTAAAGTATCGCTGTTATCTTGTATTTATATTAATTTTGGCATTGTCTTTTCTATTTTTCAGTCACCTTTTCGGTTAACAACAAGGCTGTCATTATTGAAATCTTGAATGGTTTCAACTTTAAGAAGTGGCAGAAGGACGTGGACTTCGCATTAGAGATTGTAGACATCAGCATGGCCATACACATCGAGCAGACTCCCCCACTTATAGATGTCATCTCAGAAGCTAACAAAGCAGCTATGGCGACTTGTGCAAGGTAAAATAGGATGTGTTATTTGACCATTATGAGATCAATATTAGATCATCTGTTGAGTGGATTAGCGGAGATGACTGTAGCACGGGAGTTCATGGACAGCATATCCTAGAGATACAGGGTCTCTTCTAATGCTGAGAACAGCACCTTAATCAAGGAGTTATTCTCCATGAGGCACACTGGAGAGAAAGGCGTGCGGGAGTATATTATTTGGATGATGCACCTTCAGAGCAAGCTAAAGGCACTTGATATACTGATCACTGACTTGTTGATAGTGCATCAGGCACTAAACACTCTTCCGTAGGAGTTTGAGACGTTGGTCACACCTTAGATCTCACAAGATGAGGCCTGGTATATCAATGTCTTAATTTTCCAGTGTGCTGCAATAAAGGAGAAGATCAAGAGCTTTCCTCATTTAGCTATGTATGTAGCTGCGAAAGGTAAGGGAAAGGCTAAACCCTAACAACCTAAAGGCAAGGGTAAGGGTAAGATACCCAAACCCTTTCCTTAAATTCAGAGTGGGCAGTCGAGCATTACGAAGGGCCTGTATGATCTTAAGAGTATGAGACGCTTCTTCTGTAAAAAGAAAGGGCACAAGAAGTCTGACTACCCGAAGTACAAGCTTTGGTAGGTTAAACAGGAGCTATCAGGTAATTCCTTGGCCTTTATGATTCATGAATCCAATATGGCTATAACCACATCAAGTTCTTGGTGGTTAGATAGTGGAGCTTCTAACCATGTTGCTTTCACAACGCAGGGGTTCATATCCAGGAGAAGGCCAACTAGAGAGGAGCAGAAGCTGATGGTCGGGAACAATGAGTAAGTGGACATTTTTTATGTAGGAGATGTAGGATTAAACCTCGATACGGGGTTTGTTTTGTATTTACAAGACACATTTTATATACCGTCTTTTAGACAGAATCTGATTTTTGTATCATTTTTGGATAAGGAAGGTTATCGTTTTGTATTTGATAATACAGTTGTAAATATTTCGATCAATATAAAAGACATATAGGTATTGCCTTTTTATCCTACGGAGTATATAGTATGTATCTTACTTCTAATGAGATGTATGCTTCTTCTTATATTGTTGAACCTGTTACTTGAAAGAGGATCTCCATAAAGGACACATCGTGCATATTGTGGCATAAACACCTTGGCCACATTTCTAAGGAGAGGGTTGAGAGACTGACATAGGATAACATTCTCCCAACTCTGGACTTCAGTGATCTGGAGACGTGTCGATTATTGTAGGGGCAAGTTGACCAAGATAAAGAAGAAGGGTTCAACTTGTATTTCAAGCTTATTAGACCTTATAATGTTAGTGATTCCTATACGGTCACGTTGAGCAATGCCAGATACTTCTTGACATTTATAGATGATTATTCCCGATATAGATATGTGTTCTTGCTTAAAAAGAAGTCTGAAGTTCTTGATAGATTCAAGATCTTTAATACTGAGGTTGAGAACCAGTTGGGAAGATCAATAAAGATTGTCAAATCTGATAGAGGAGGGGAATACTATGGCAGACATGGGATTGTAGGATAGAAAAAGGGAACGTGTGTCAGGTATTTGGAATCAGTTAGAATAATGGCTCAGTTCACTATGACAGGTGGTCTTGAGCAAAATGGTGTGGTCAGAGGCGTAATCACATCCTAAAGGACATGATGAGGTCAATGCAGAGCAGGACTAATCTACCCGAATACCTTTGAAGTGAAGTCATCAAGACGACATTATATATCTTGAACAGAGTCCCGAGCAAGTCAATATCAAAGACATATTTTGAGCTTTGGGTTAGAAGTAAGCCAAGCCTTGCACACATTCGTGTGTGGGCTGCCTTGCTGAGGTGAGATTGTATAATCCTAATGAAAGTAAGTTACAACATCGTTCAACTCGTTGCTATTTAGTGGGTTATCCCAACCACTCTAAAGGCTACAGATTCTACTGTAAAGAGGAAGGGGCCAGAATAGTGGAATCACAGGCGACGAAGTTCCTGAAATACGATGTCTATGATGAGGGGGGATCCTCACATTCTCCAGAAGTTAGCAGGATGGATACTACGATTATTGTGTATTCGCCTCCTATATAGTCAGTTCCGGTGGATGTGGGACCTAGTACCGTGCCTATGCAGGCACAGGAGTCTACTCCTATTTAGGAGGAGGTTTCTGAGGTACAGGAGCCTGTGCAGTTATGCAAATCCACCAGAGAGAGGCGACTTGCTATCTCATCTTATTACATAGTCTATCTGGGTGAGCAAGACTATGATATTGGACATGTTATGGATCCAACTACTTTTTCAGAGTCCATTTCTGGACCCCATATAGATATGTGGTAGGAAGTAATGAAGAATGAGATGCAATCTATGAGGTATAATAAGGTATGAGAGCTCGTTGATTTACCTCAACATTGCAGGCCTGTTAATTACAAGTGGCTATTTAAAACCAAAAAGGACACACAGGGTCAAGCTAAGCGATTTAAGGTGCGTCTAGTTGCTAGGGGATTCACTTAGAGAGAAGGAGTTGACTTCAATGTCACCTTCTCTCCTACGTCCTAGAAGGATGCATTCAGAGTAATCATAGCATTAGTAGCTCATTATGATATGGAGCTACATCAGATGGATATGAAGACCGCTTTCTTGAATGGTGACCTTTATGAGGAGGTCTATATGGAGCAACCTGAAGGATTTAGACAAGGTATGCAAGTTGAATAAATCAATATATGGCTTAAAGCTAGCTTCCAGACAGTGGTACCTAAAGTTTAATAAGATTTTAACCTCATTCAGCTTTGTGGAGAACAAAGTCAAAAGATGCTTATACTATAAGGTCAGGGGGAGCAAGGTCATCTTCATACTTCTATATATCAATGATATCTTGCTTGCGTCAAATGATTTGACCACGTTGCATGAAGTTAAGAAACTTTTGGCTAAACATTTTGACATGAAAAATTTGGGTGAAGCATCTTTTGTCCTAGATATACAGATTCACTGGGACAGTCTCAACACTCGTTAAGCTTCTCACAAAGCGCATACATTGAGCGTGTGTTACAAAGGTTTATTATGGTTGAGTGTAGACCTGTTGTAGCATTTATCTCTCATGGAGAGAGATTATCTTTGGCATAGTGTCCAAAGAATGAGGTTGAGAGAGAGGGTATGAGGAATGTTCCGTACTCTAGTGTTGTTGGTAGCTTGATATATGCCCAGGTGTGCACTAGACCAGACATTGCATTTGCTGTTGGACTGCTAGGTCGATATCTGGCTGACCCAGGTGTAGGCCATTAGAATGCAGTCAAGTGACTTTTGAGATACTTAAAGGGTACCAAGGATTATATGTTGACATACAGGAAAGTCAACGAATTGAACCTCACAGGATATATATACAGACTCATATTTTGTTATATGTCCAGATGGTCGCAAGTTCACTTCATGATACATTTTTATGCTGCAGATGGTGCGGTATCATAGAAAAGTGTAAAGCAGACACTGGTTACTTCCTCGACCATGCATGCAGAGTGTATTGCATGTTATGGAGCTGCTACACAGGCGATTTGGCTCAGAAACTTGATTTCTGAGTTGTCTGTGGTGGATTCGATTGCTAGACCCATACGGTTTTACTATGATGATCTCACTGCGGTGTTGTTTAGTAACAACAACAAGAGTATCACAAGGTCTAAGCATTTGGAGGTCAAGTATTTGACTATAAAGGAGCTGATCTAGAAGGGTGACGTTAAAGTAGAGCACATCAGGATTGAGGATATGTTAGCTGATCCACTGACTAAAGGACTTCGCCCACTAGTGTTTGCTATACATTTATCCAGTATGGGCGTGTTGAAGTCCTTAGGTAGTAGTAGTTAGGGATCGCTATATTTTGCTCCTTAAATAATTGTATATTTGTTGTATTATGACATTATGATTATTTATTAATAAAGATGATCATATTTTTCCTCAGTAATAGTTGTTTTGCATATAGTGATAAAACATGTAGAAGTCATTAGATTTATATTGATCTTAAGCATTTTAAAGGTCATTGGGTATTTATAAAGTTTTACCTTGAGCCTATGTTATTAATCACATAAAGTTTATATGGATATCCTTAAAGTTTCATATGACAAAGGGGGATATAAGTTTTTAATCCCATAAAGGTTATCTAATGTAGTTTAGTATTCGGTTGGAGAATATAAAGGTTTTCTCTAAAGTTGTTTAGCATTTGATGAGAGAAAATGAGATTTTTCTGCTGTAGTTTAGCAATGCGGTTTGGCATAAAGTTAGAGAAATCGAGACTTATAGACGAAGATGATACATATTAGATCATAAAGGTATCATCGTAGTCTACCACACTCCATTTTCCCATTCATATTAGTGAGGTATTAGGTATTTGTGATTATATTGGACCTGTATCATATATGACACATGTGTCTGATATTTTTCGATATCGAAAGTCTTGTAGGATAGAATGTAGGACTTTCATTACCTTTGGATCAAAAGGTTTTTAAAACTTTTGATACCATTATAATAGTGTAACTTAACCGAGTTTTTCAAACTATTTTGAACTTGATTAAATTGCAATTAATAATTGTCCAAAGGGGAGATTGTAAGACAATTTTGCCCTTAGGGGTAATTTTGTAATTTTCCCTTATAATGGACAGTTATTAATTGTAATTTTGATTTTTTAATAGATTATTGGTTAAATTACGTAATTGATCCAAATAAGGGTAATACAATGACCCAATAAATGATTAGATTAATGAATCGAAGTCCAGGTAAAAAAATGGGTCCTTTTTAGTGTGAACCTGATCCATATCGGCCTTGTGATAGAGAAACCCGATATAAAAGCTATATAAATAGGTTATGATCTCCTGCAGTTTCTCATATCACTCATGAGCATTCAGAATCTCTGACCCGTTAAGAAAGCTTGTGTTTTGAGAAAACTTCAGAAAGGTCTAGACCACGTGTCGGTGAACATTTTCTATAAAGGCCCCAAGAGATTGGAGCTCGCTTTGCAGCCAAAATCAGCTTCAAAACACAAGATGGAAACAAAATCAGGGATTCGGCATTTCTTCGTTTTTAATCCTTTCACGACTGATTTTGGGTACGTAATAAGGTCTGTGCTACATATTACAAGAAGATGTCTCCACTAAATCTCTCATCTCTCTCTACCTTGCTATCCATTCCTTTCATTAGGTATCCATTTGTCTTTCTATATTTCTTCTATTTTGTTTCCTTGTAATTCAAGGATAGATACCTATCTTCTTTCATGGAAAAACAAAAAATAGTTTTTGAATCATGCATTTGTGATCTTCTTTGTAAGCTGAATGTCTTTTTGCCTCCTTTTATATCTTTAACTCGAATTCGTAGTTGCAAATTGCATAATAAATTATTTAAATTTTACCTTACTGTCTTGTTAAAAAACCAAAACGACATAGTTTTAGTTATGTTATTAAACAACGTAGTTTAGTTAATCTTTGTTAGTTAGGTTAACTTGATCTGATGTATATAAATATTTTGGATTTTTAGAACACGTGGCAAGTCACATCAACAAACTTAATGAAGGCGTTAACGTCAGGCTAGAATTAAAAAAAATGAAAATTTGAGCATTTAATTGTCACTTTTTAAAGTTTAAACCATAACTGCAAATTGAACAAAGTTTGAGATTTTTTTTGTAATTAACCCTATATATAATTTGGTAAGAATGTATGTACGTACATATGATAGATGTGTATATATATATATATATATATATATATATATTAATAATGTTAAAATTATAATATATAATATTTTATGAATTAAGTATTTTAAATAAATAATTTAATAAATTAATAATTTAAAAGTAAATATATTCGATTCAATTAATATTTATATCTACTCATAACAAAGAAACTATTCTTCATATGAGATATTGTTAGTTATACATATAGTCCTTATATATATAGAAGATCTCCATGGAAAATAGCGATAGTTTTGCAATTGAAGCCGGGCAAGTCTAAGCACAAGCTTGCCATACGCAAGTGTACAATCACAAGAATTCCAACATTTTTTTTAGTAGCTTTATTTTTTTTATTATTTAGCTTTTCTTTGTCTGCTTGCTTCTTCATCCTTTTCCGCATATCCTGTGGACAACCATAAACCCCAGAACCTGGAGAGACTTGTTTGAAAACCCTTCCCTTTTTATGCCCCTGAATTTGCAGACATCGCAAGCCTCGTTACCAACATGGTCCATTCATCCATCTAATGTGGATTTGACGGTTGGAAGATATCAGAATCATTGCATTTTGGTTTGAGAGATCATCTCCACTAAGTCAAGCTCCTTCTTCACTTCTTGATCCATCAGTGGGGTTACATGATCATCTACAAGCGAATCCATGGAAAGGTTCTTCTCATCATAAACAGAAGCACAAGGAATGTCATCCAGAAGGGAGTCAATACTACAACCCTCTTCGAACATTTTGTCATTGAACTCAAAATCAGAAACTTCATTGAAATCGTAAGTTGGGACAAGACGATCATTCTGGCAGAAATCTAAGGCCAGTTGAATTGGTGCTCTCGTGATACTTTTAACAGCACATGAATTGGTAATAGAAGGTTTTCCTTGAAACCTCCCATTGATTTGGTCCAAGTTTAAGCTTTTGATGTACTCTTGCAGAAGAGAGCCTCTAGGGTACCTAGAACGACACCTTCTCTTTGAGTATTGCCTTCTTTTAGTTGCATTCCAATGGTTTTTTATTGAGTTTTCAGTTCTTCCAGGCAATCTCTTTGCAATTTCTGCCCACTTATTTCCTATCTCTGCATGAGCCTGTATGAGTACCTTATCTTCCTCTTCACTCCATGAATCTTTCTGCAAAAGCAATTGGATGTAAGACAATTTTCTCTTTATCTGTCTACCACCTGTATAGCTAAAACTAAAGATTTTAGGAAATTGAATAGGAAAGAATGAAACATCAGACCAACCAAATGCATCTAGCGACTATCGCATGTGGAATTTTTTAACCTTTATATTAGGCCTTAGATGGTTGTGCCATCTCTCTCTACACTGCTTTCCAATTCTTCCAGGCAACATCTGAGCAATATGAGACCATTTTCTAACTCCATATTGTTCAACCAGCTGAATCAGGAGCCTGCAAATAACCATTTGGAATAGTATCAGACCAAACATGGAAAATCAAGAACAACACTATTATCATCCAACAATAATATGCCCTATAAATGGAAATTATATAATCTATGTACCCATCTTCCTCAGTTGTCCATTGACCCTTCACTACAGTGTTCTTCTTACGACCTTTCCATGTCTTAATTCTTGCAGAAGAAAGAAGTGATTTGTTCTTATCGACTCTCTTATAGTAATCATGATTGTTCACGCTCACACACGAGACTTCGTCTGGTACTATAAAACTCAAAGGTTTCATCTCTTGCAAGGTCAAGGACATGTGATCCTGTGCAGCAGATGCATCCAAGTGACAAGTGTGGTTTGTTTGAGGAAGATTCAGATATCCTCCTCCAGTTGCAGCTATGAAATTCTCCAAGACTTGAACTTGACCGCCATGATTATTGTTATCTGCAAATGGTTTGCACTCATATTCACAGAAATCCAGATTCGTCGAAGAACCATACGGGAAAGAATCGAAAGATTCGAAATTGGAACCAGTTTGGACCCCAAACATGGGATTGGAAGCCGTCCCAGAAGCATGAAACTGAGTATCTAGATGTTGAAAATCCTGAAGAAACCCCTTTGATGAGCACACTTCAAAGGGGAACTCATCTTTCATGTATGGCTTATTATTTGGGTAACTATTATCATTATCCGGAGAAAGCAGTGGTCGATGAGGGAAGGAGGTGTCTCTCAAGATCTTGTGATTAAACTCCATGGAGAGAAAATCACAAGAAGATCCTGAGGCTTAAGTGGTGGAAGTGTTCAGGAAATACATGACAATATACCACCTTAGAGTTCCTTAATAAGGGAGGATGTGTGGGCATTTACGTTGTTATGTTGATCCTGACCGTTGGTCGTTTGTGATCCAACGGCTCTTGGTGTAGTCATTATAGATTGGACAAATATGTAGAAATGAACATGGAAGGTCAACTTGTACTTGTAGACCAAAAAATACCAAATCCAATCTGTGGGGACGTAAGATCTTCTGTTCTAATTTTTGGTGTGCCCTCTATTTAGTGTAATCTCGATCGTCCAATTTTATGACCGAATAGGTGATCTGGTGTCATCTATGGGGCAAATGTCAGTAGATACATGACATGCCACGTGGCATGAGGCTATTCGGGAAACACTCACTTCCGGCCTTTTTGGTATGTTATGCACCCAAAAGGGACTTACCAAAATATGATGTGTGATGGTATGAAATGACTAAGTTTGACTTTTAGAGCTTATTATTCTTTTATAGAAAAGACTAATTATAAGTGATAACCTCACTTCCTTTTAAACTCTCACAAAGTGGAAAGTTTTATGCAGCAAGTTTTGTACTGGCAATATGAATATAGTTTGACGGCTTGGAGTTGAATAAAATGCCTTGAGTCATTGGTCAAAGAAAAATTATTTCCCAAAATGCATCTCTTAACATATATCTATACAAGATTTAGTAATTAAATCTATTAATAATTGCATTCAACATTTTTCCTCTACATAGGTCCAAGTGGTCTTGACAAAATTTTGACTTGCACCATTTGGTCAAAGGATAGAAAGAGGACAACCTAGTCATTTTAGTTCTAGACTAATATATCATCGTACTACTGTTTTCTTTTTTAGTTGTCTGTAACTGAATTGATTGCAAACTCAAGTATTAATGTTTGCCACTCTCTATTTCTCTCTACATTGATGGTAAATTCAATGAGGTCACTAATAAATGAAGTTAGTATATAAAGCAACAACATTATGGTCTGTTTAATTTCATTAGATGTGTCATTAACTACAGAAACAATTGTGAAATTGAGGTTAAGGTAACGCTTAACTTTCTATTACGGCCTTAATTGCTTATCTTCAGTTGTGGTCTTAAATGTGTTTTGGCCAATGCTAAGGGGACAAAAGGAAGCTTTAGCAGGTTCTATATGAACCCTTTTGTTTGCGCTGATGTTAGAAGTTATTAGAAAGTTTACTTACCTGATCTTTCTTCAAGAACTGCAAGTACAAGCAGAAAATAAGATGTTGCATGCGCTACAGAAAACCAGACCTTGGAACGTCGTAAGCGATGAACCAAATTCAAGGAGAGTAAACCTTAAATTTTGAGGAGCTCCCATGTTGAAAAAACATTTTGATTGCAATGAACTGTATTAAGGTCAAATAGTTGAGCTGTTCATGCATATCATCGCGAATGCTTCTGTGCATTAAAAGAAGACGGAATATGTTCTCCAGAACTAACATTCGTGATTGTAAAAAGAGAGATTTATTTCAGGGACAAAGTGTATCTGCTGCAATGTTATAAGCATTGCTGCTGGAAAGCTTTTTCAGGGTTCTTTCCATCAATCTCTGAATGGTGAGGGAAATCGTAAGGCATTGCTTCAGCAGAAAGCCAGGCTTCATTGAACACTTTAACAACTTCTTCCCAGACAACCGCATTACCTTCTGGTGTCAGGTGCAGTCCATCTCTGTAAACAAGATGCACAATCAGCATTTCACAGCCACTGCGTAAATTTCTGTTAAATTCTTAATTTGTTAAGTCCATAAATCATCTACTCTTTAACTTCAAAGTTCGCAAACATCAACCAAATCTTCCCAGTTAAAGAATCTTGAAACCAGAAG
>JANQBM010000007.1:24709320-24720195 GCA_025594535.1 Erythroxylum domingense | reverse complement strand
AAGCAACTTTACAAATGTCACTTTCCTAAAGTCTAAGTTCTGACTTAGTTTCTTTTGAACCAATTCCATCTAACTCTCATCTTTACAACCCAACTATCTCCAAATCTTCATTTGATTTCTTCTCTTCTTTTTCCATTTTTCCATAATATTTTATAAATTACAAAAATAAATCCTAAGTTCACCAAAATTCATAAATCTCACAATTATACTAACCAATAATATTTCCTATGCAGAAATATTCAAAATTCTCAAAAATTCACAATTTAATCCAATTATACCCAGAATTATTCATGAATGCATTTACAATTATTTTCATGTGCAAGACCTTCACTAATCACGTGTATTCGTATGCCATATTATGCATAAGCATGAAAAGTGCATTTTTAAGCTCTCATTTATCACTCATATTTACTATTCTAACCTCCCATAGGTAACAGGATGTTACAGTTTACCTCAAACAATGCACGATGAGTAAGACAACAATCAAAAAATGGCTGGAAAATGCTAGAGAAGGAGTCAGAAAATAGAAGATGATTGCGAGGAGAGAAGAGAAATGAGCGCGCGAGGGGGAGTGGGGGTCGGTAATCTAGGTTTTCCCACGACGCAACCGCCGATAGTTATCGACAGACACACAACATTCTGTCGGTAAAAGAGCGACAATTTAATATGGTGGAAACTTAAATACTGACGGAACACAAATTTCATCGGTAATCTAGGTTTCCCTGCCGTTAGTTACCGACAAACACACAACATTCCGTTAGTAAAAGAGTGGCTATTTAATACAGTGGAAACTCAAATACCGAAGGAACACAAATTATGTCGGTACTCTAGGGTTATCTCAACGAATCATCGACCCAAGATGACGACAGTTACTAACAGAAACTTGATTCTGTTGGTGATTAATGCTTATCGTCTCGTCTTCATCGAAACGACGACGTTTGTTAACAATTTACCGATGGAAGGCTTGATTCGTCAGTATTTAAGCTACCAGTTATTGTGATGGAATAAGGCTTTTGTCGATAAATGAAAACTTTTTACCGACAGTACATTAACCGTCGATAAATCGACGAAGCAAACTAATCACGAGAGTAATTCCCGCATTTCTAACTGACAAAATATACTGTTCCGTTGGTATATATACCGACGGTAACTTATCTGTCAGTGGGCGTCTGAAGCAATTAAATTGCAGGAACGGTCCCCGCAATTTTTTTCGAAGCCATAAGCTTTGGCATCGCTATATGCCTTCGGAGATTTTGCGCGAAATTCTTCCCTCCAGTATTACCGACGGATGTATTTTCTGTCGCTAAATACACCGTTGATAAATAGCGACGGAATGGTTTCCTTTAGAAATATTCCGACGCTATTAAGTGATTTTCTTATAATGTAATGCTATAACTGAAACAAGAATGCGAAGGATTGTTGTAAATGGGTTATACCCAGAATTTCTTGGTATTGTTACGACTACTCGAGGTTGGGCAAAGGAACCAACCTTGATAGAGTTAGAAAATATCTTAGCCAATCAAGAAGCTTTAGATAAACAAATGTCTAAAGTTTTTATTAAAGAAGAAGACAAAGCTCTTTTCACCGGTAAAGGAGGAAAAGGGAAAGTCATGAGAAGTAACGTGACGGAGGAAATCTCGAGAGGTCGATGAGGTTGGCGAGGTCACTAGCGAAAAGGGAGCTTTAAGCAAGGGGGAGCTCGTCAAGGCCAAGATACAAGTCGTAACAATAAGCAAAGTACTTAGAAAGAAGACAGGTGCTATAATTCCAGAAGGAAGGGTCATTTCGCTCGAGATTGTTGGAGGCCAAAATGCATGGAAGGAAATGCTGCCGCATCAATGCAACAGGATAGTGAAGAAGAATGGGATTTGCATGCATCATTTGCAGTAATGGAAAATCCTAAAGAAATAACCGAGAAAAGTGTTGCAATATCAAAGGTGGAGATGGCACTCAAGGCTGTAGGAGAAAATCAAATCAACTATAAATATGATTGGATCGTTGATTTTGGTTGCTCCAATCATATGACAGGTGACAAAAAGAAATTGATGGGGACATCAGAGTATAAAGGAGAGCAAGTAGTGGTAACTGCTAATAATTCAAAATTGTCAATAACACATATTGGCAGTACCATCGTAATTCATCGTTATAGTTAGTAGCCAGTGCAACTGCAGAATGTCTATCATGTGGAAGGCATGCCGAAGAATCTCCTATCAGTATCTCAAATGAAATCAACAGGAAACTTTGTATTGTTAAGACCAAATGACATCAAGATATATAAGTAGTTAAAAATTATCGATCGACCCATGATAGAAGGAAAAAGAGTGGAGTCTGTCTATATAATGTCAGCAGAAAAACATACATAGATAAGATAAGGAAAAATGAGATGGCTGATCTATGGCATACAAGATTAGGGTATTTAAGCTATAGGAAGCTAAAGGAGATAATGAAAAAATCAATGGACAGAGGGCTTCCGAATTTAGATGTCCAAGATGACATTGTATGTGTAGGATGTCAGTATGGCAAAGAACATCAATTACCGTACAAAGAGTCAGAGTATCAAGCTAAAGCACCACTGGAGTTAATACATTATGATGTATTTGGGCCAGTAAAGCAGCCATCTGTCAGCCAATTTAGGTACATGGTTACCTTTATTGATGATTTTTCTAGATATGAAAGAAAAGTCAGAGACACTGAATAAGTTTGTTAAGTTTAAAGTAAAAGTAGAAAAGGAGATAGGGCGAAGGATACTTTGCCTTCGCACAGATAATGGTGGAGAGTACACTTCAGAAGAATTTGAACAATATTTACAACAACATAAGATCAGGAGGCCGCTGACTAGTCCAGGTACTCCACAACAGAATGGAGTAGTAGAAAGAAAGAATCGTCACCTGGCTGAGATATGAAGAAGTATGCTATATACAAAGAATGTACCAGCAAGGTTTTGGTCCGAAGGTATGAAGACAGCAGCATACGTGATCAACAGATTATCTCAAGCAAAATTGGGGACCTCACCATATGAAAACCTTCAAAAGGTCAAACCCACAGTAGTGTATTTTAAAGTGTGTGGATGCATATGCTACATATTTGTACCAGATCACCTACGTAGCAAATTTGATAAAAGGCAATACGCTATATATTTGTTAGATATGACAGTCGTCGTAAAGAATGGAAGTGTTGTGACCTGACTATAGGATGATGCTACGTAAGCAGGAATGTTGTCTTTGATGAGGCATCTTCTTGGTGGTCACCATAAGCTGTATTATTACCAGATTCAAAAGAAATAGAGGAACAGCTACAACAACAATTAGAAGAATCTACAGAGGTTGATAAGACTCAACCAATCGAAGAATCTAGACTTGATACTACGCAACCAAATGAGGAAGACTCCATAGAGATGAGGCTATCAGAAGAGAAAATCCCATGGAAAACAGGAATCCATCATTCAACTCCAGAAGAAATAAGGCCAAATCAAATAAAGGACTTCGAGGAAGATGTTCAACAGCCATCGCCTCAACCACAAAGGTCAACTAGAGAAAGAAAGCCAAATCCAAAGTATGCAAATGCAACAATAATAGAGAAAATTGGTCTGAAAGAGCCGACATGTTATAAAGAAGCATCACGAAGCAAGGAATGGCAACAGGCAATGGATGAGGAAATTCAAGCATTAAAACAAAATGAAACTTGGGAATTGGTGCCGAAGCCTGAAGGAGTAACACCCATCTTATGTAAATGGGTCTATAAGAAAAAGACTCGACCAGATGGAACAGTTGAGAGATACAAGGCACGACTAGTGGCTTGTGGTTTTTTACAGAAGTATGGGTTAGATTATGAGGAGACGTTTAGTCCAGTGGCAAAGGTTACAACTGTTAGTGTGTTCTTAGCACTTGCCGCAAACAAGTTTTGAAGACTCTGGCAGATGGACATAAAGAACGTCTTCCTACATAGAGAGTTTGATCGAGTGATTTATAAGGAATAGCTTGAAGGTTTTAAGAATAAAGATTATCCAAACTACGTTTGCAAGTTGAAGAAGGAATTGTGTGGTCTAAAGCAAGCACCACGAGTATGGTATGGTAAGATTGGAGAGTTCCTTGTTCAGAATGACTATAAGATGGCACCTGCAGACTTAAGCTTATTTGTGAAGACACGAGGTAATATGCTGGCCATAGTCTGATATACGTGGATGTTTTAATCATCACAGGAGATGACGAAGGAGAGATACGAAAAATTCGAGAAAATCTCTCGATCTATTTCCAAATGAAAGAATTAGGTGAGTTGAAACACTTTCTTGGTTTAGAGGTGGAGTACACAAAAAATGGATTATTTTTATGCCAGCAGAAATATGCACAAGATCTTTTAGAAAGATTTGGTATGTTAGACTACAAGCCAATATTAACGCCAATAAAGGTAAACGCCAAACTTCGAGCTATGGAAGGAAAAGACTTATAAGATAACACGATGTATAGACAGCTCGTAGGTAGTCTAATCTATCTCACACTGTCATGACTAGACATCGCATTCTCAGTTGGAGTTGTCAGCCGATATATGGAAAATCCAAAGAAGCCTCACTTGGAAGCAGTAAAAAGAATTTTAAGGTATATCAAGAATACTATTGACCATGGTCTCTTATATAAGAGAGATAGTACGTGTCAGGTGAAAGGGTACTGCGATGCCGACTATGCTAGAGATTTTGACACAAGACGAGCAACAAATGGATACATATTCAACATTGGCTCAACAACATTCTCTTGGTGCAGTAAGAGACAACCAACCGTGTCCTTATCAAGTACAGAAGCTGAGTATAGAGCCGTAGCAATGGCAGCACAAGAATGTACATGGTTCATACATTTATTAAAAGATCTATATCAACCAACAGACTACTTGGTGGAGCTATTCTGTGATAACCAATCAACAATACGACTAGCAGAGAATCTAGTATTCCATGCACGGCAAAACATGTGGAGGTACATTATCATTATATTTGAGAAAAGTTCTCAAAGGCGATATAAAAATGAAGTACATCAAAAGAGAAGACCAAGTTGCAGATATATTCACAAAGGGTCTTAGCGGAACAAAACATGAAGAGTTTTGCGAGCAGCTTGGGATAATCTCAAGAACAACTTTGAAGAGAAATTAGTTGGTGAGGGGAAGTGTTAGAAATCACTAACTAATTTTTAGAAAACTCTAGATTTGTAAAAAAAAAATGGAAACATCGCATAAGTTGGCAACTTGGGCATTCCAGAATTCTCCAGCAACTTTTGTCAAGTTGCTCAGTCGATGATGCATGCTTATAAATAGGCAATAGCTTTGAAATAACCTTTTTGTCTGATTGTCGCCAAGGGGTTACTTCAAAATTTAACCAAGGATTGCATATAGTACAACCTAGGGTCGTTCTCTTTGAGGAGCCGAAAATGAAATTTAATTCCTAAGTAACTAAATGCAATGCAACCTAAACTATAAAATGGGGTTTGATTTGTTTAATTATCACTAAAATTGCAATGAATTCATATAAACAGAAATGATTTATTTTTGGTACTTTAAATTTAAAATGAGTGATATGAAATGTTAGTGAGTGAATGGAATGAAAAACACAATTGATTAAAAATGATAAAAACAACCCTCCAATTCAACAGCGCAGGCAATCATCACTTAAATAAATATGGGAGCTAACAACAATTAACCAAGGGTTATAATCAAGCCTTTAATACAACAACCGAGCCACCTTGAATTGTTATAAAAATGTTTTCTAAAGTCCCAATTTACTAACTGCTACCAGAATAGTAAAATAAAACTACAGATACTAGAATTCAATGCTCAATTATTACTCAATGATTAATAAAGCAAAATTAAAACTAGCATCTGATATAATGATTCAATAATTCAAGCCACCTTGAATAATCACCAAATATTCAAAAAAATGTCAATACCCAGTCTTGACCGAAAACAAAGTAATGAAATTGAACCAAATTTAGCACGATATCAATTGCTAACAATAACTCAACCACAAAAATCTTCTAAATCAAAGATATAATCCATACATAACTCCAACAATTAAATAGTTATCCTAAGATCTAGGAATCACTAAATAATCAAATGGGTAGAAAATAAATGCAGCATTAAACTCTCCTAAAAAGAAACCCAAGCTCCTGCTATTGCCATTGAATCAACAAATTATGGTGAACTAGCCACGGACAACCATCAAAGACACTGCCAATAATAAACTCCAACAATCAGCCATAGAAAATGAGAAATGAAGTTTGGATTTGTGGGAGATAAGGAAAAAATCGGAAGCTAAGTCTCCATTAGGGGAGAAATTTCTGCCATAAAAAACCCCTCTTATTTTTCTCTTTTGTGTTCGTCCCTTCTTTTTCCAGAACCACACACACTCCCCCCTCCGAAATTGCAATCCTTAAAACCTACGCATATTAAAACCCTCCTGTAGCTGATGAGTGACTAATTAATGTTTCATTTTCTCTCCCTCTTCACACACTCCCCGCTGGTCTCCACTGCACCACGCACACACGCCCAAACCACGGAAAATTCACACAGACAACCTTTCGCCAGCCCCCTCCTTACGCCTCACACCTGTCGCATGATATGTCCCTGCTCTCCAGCTGTCGTTTTTCTCCCCTCACGCACCTTATGTTTTTTTACTTTTGTTTCTCCACTACGCAACTGCGTTTAATCTTGGCTTCTCTCTATGCTGTGTGTTTTGCTCCTTGCGTTATGTGCGTGTTTCCTTTTCAACGACAGCGTCTTTATCTCCCACCAACATTGTCGTTTCTGCTCCTTTAATTTCGAAGTGCGTTGAGTCATTTGGCTTCTCATGTCTGCCGTGAGTTGTTTTCTTCCTGTGGTGTGGCGTTTTGGTTTTCTCTTTACCCAGCCTTCTGCTGTTTCGTTTTATCTCATGTGTTGTAATTTTTTGAGTCTGCTTTTTATTTCATTTGCCGTTTAATTCTTCTGCTTGTATTTGCTGCTGTCGTTTTGTGCTTCTCTTCTACAACTGTTGTGTTTAATTCTTTGGATTGCCATTTTTTAATCTCTTGAATACCCTACAATAAAAATTACAAATAATGTAGCATCAATTGTCCAAAAAAAATTAATCATCGTTAAATTAAAATATGACAATTTTTTCCCCTATAAACATAAATTTAATGTAAGGCACAATAATTCGAATAATAATCAAATAAAGCCACAAAGATCAATTATAGTGACAAAAACTCATCTAAATGGTATGAAAATATATATGAATAAATGAGTTTGTCAACTCCCCCACACTTAGCCTTTTGCACTCCTGGGCAAATTATCAGTAAAGAGAAATCCAATAGTTAAACTCAATGCAAGCAAACATAAATCTGACAAGGCAAGAATATGCAATCAACTCAAGCAACCGTTATCCCTAATCAACCAACAATCATGGAATGCTTCGGTGCAAAGAAACTAACACAAGAGACATAGTAAGATAGAAGGAAGAGAAACATAATAGGTCTCTCGTAAGGTATAAGTGTCTCACTCATCTCTCAATTAGGAAAATTTTCACTCAATCAACCTACATTAGTACCTACTATAAGCTTGTAAAGATTCTACTATCTCCACCACTAGCATACCATATATTCATGATCAAGGAGACTTTATAGGGTTGCAATGTTGATGAAAGGCTAATGAATGGATGAAATGGAAATAATGACAAGTGCAATGCATAAGCGTTAAGAAACAACTCAAAAGTGAGCTAAAGTGCAACCATCAAATGAACATCAATGTGCAAATATCAACTTTAAAGAACTGATCTTTAATCTTCAACCACCAAGGGATGCCTTATTTCAAACTTTTTTTTGGGGCCAAATGATTCTTTTCTCTCTTTTTTTTGCTTTTTTTCAAAATTCTCTTCTTTTTTTTGGCTTTTTTAATACTTTTTTTTGTTTTGCTTTTTTTTAAAAGAAAATTGGCATACCTAACCCAAGAAGATAAAAGTAGATCAAGAAGATAAAAATAGCAATATCAATGATGCACATTTAATCTTAAAGAACATAATGTAACTCATACAAAACACTTGTTCAAAAACAATGGAATGAAAGAAGATGAAGGGCTCAAAGGGGTAAGCAAAGGTCAATTGAAATGGCTTGTGTTTGGGTGAAAGGTTTAGAAATGAATGCCCCTATCAAGCTTAAAAATTTAGGTATTAATACAGTTTTGAAAAAAGAATCTGAACAAGTTCTAGAGACTAACCAAACTAGGTAAAAATCACACAAGATGGAAAGAAAAATAAGGCTAAAAAATCCTTCCAACAAGGCTTTCTATAAAATATTTCCTCCCTAAAATCAAGCTATAAAATCAAGATTAATATCACTGCACCAAAAGCACTCCACTATGCTAATAAACTAGGAATAAATTTTACTTAAATCAAAATGCATTCAGACCTTGACATGCCAATGTTCACGTGCATAAGCAACAAGGATTTTAAAACAAAGCCCAAGGATTGTAAAAAGTCAAGTAGAGGGTGGGAATCATAGAAGCAAATCGTTCTCAAGAGAAAAACCCAATCAATTTAGCTCAAAAAGTTCAAAATTTTTGAAATTTTCAGATTATTTCAGCTCAATCAAACAAACATGCGTAATGGAAAGTCAATAAGTGGCAATCCAAGCAGTGGTAAAACAAATCAGCAAAAGGAAAGCAAAAGGAATCCCTCCCCCACACTTAATCAATGCATTGTCCTCAATGTAAGAAAAACAAATGTAGGCAAAATGACAAAAGCAAAGGGAAACTAAACTAACAACTACTAAACGAAAATAAACAACTATAACTACTTCCTACTAGAGAGGTTCCCTCCCCCAAACTTACTCCAAATTATCTCAGCAAATAGATATCACCATCAATACAATAGAAAATAAAGGAGAAAAGTGGAAGGGAACGACCGTGTGATTAAGGGGGTCTTTGATCCTCATGGTAGTGTTTAAGTAGATGACCATTGACTTGTGAAACATGACCGGTTGCTTCATCTACCAGCTCTACCGTACCAAATGAATGCACCTTGGTAACTTTGAAAGGCCCCTCCCACTTGGTGATGAACTTCTCGGGCATCAACTTTAACCGGGCTTTGACCTTTAAAACCTTGTCACCTTCATGGAACTCTTTCGTCAGAATTTGTTTGTCATGAATCATTTTCAGCTTGTCTTTATAGATTCTGGCGTTATCATAGGACTAAATTCTCATCTCTTCAAGCTCTTGGAGTTGTATTGTCCAGTTTTCCAACGAAGATTCAAGGTCTACATCACATGCCTTGATTGCCCAATAAGATTTGTGTTCGATCCCCATAGGTAGATGGCAAGACTTGCCATAGAGCAACTGGAAAGGAGACATGCCTATAGGGGTCTTGTAGGCAGTCCTGAAGCCCATAATGCCTCCTCAATTCTTTCACTCCAGTCCTTGTGGGATGGTTTCACAATCTTTTCTAATATCCGCTTCACTTCCCGATTAGAGACTTCAGCCAACCCAATTATCTGACGGTAGTAAGGAGTGGCCATCTTGTGATTAACTGCACATTTAGCAAGTAGAGACTTGATAGTCCTATTATAGAAATGTGTTCCTTGGTCACTGATGATTGCCCTTGGAATGCCATACCTACAAAAGATATTAGAACGTAAAAACTTGGCAATAGTAGAAGTATCATCTTTCCTAGTTGGCATTGCCTCGACCCATTTAGACACATAATCAACTGCAAGTAATATATAGGAAAACTCAAATGAAGGAGGAAAGGGACCCATAAAATTCATGCCCCAGACATCAAAAATTTCACAAAAATGCATAGGTCTTAAAGGCATTTCATGCTTCCTACCTAGACTCCCAAACCTCTATCATTTATCACAAGACTTGCAAAAAGAATAAGAATCTTTGAATACGGTAAGCCAGTAAAACCCACACTCTAAAACCTTCCTAGCAGTCCTATTAGTACTAAAATACCCCCTACAAGATAAAGAATGTGTGAAGGTAAGGATAGAGTGGATCTCATTATTAGGAACACATCATCTAATGATTTGGTCACTGCATTGCTTCCAAAGAATTGGAGCATCCCAAATATAGTATCTTACCTCCCTCTTCAGCTTATCACCCTGAAACTTAGACATAGAAGGAGGCACAAGATCAGCTACAATATAATTAACAATATTTGAGTACCAAGGCTCCTGAACTTCCAAGGTAAAAAGTGTAGAATTAGGAAAAGAATCAACAGTAAGATCAGAAGAGTCAACTCCCTTAGTGCCTTCGAGTAACCGACTAAGGTGGTCAGCCACATGATTTTCTGCTCCAGCTCTATCTTTGATTTCAATGTCGAATTCCTACAGTAACAAGCCCATCTCAACAGTCTTGGTTTAGACTGGGGCTTGTTGAACAAATACCACACCGCTGCATGATATGTTAAAACAACCACTCAAGAGTTTATCGGATATTTTCTAAACTTATCTAAAGCAAAGATTATAGAAAAAAGTTCCTTCTTGGTAGTGGTATAGTTCACTTGAGCGGAGTTAAGTGTCTTGGAGGCATAAGCTATCACTCTATATCGCTTTTCCTCCATTTGTCCAAGCATAGCACTAACTACAAAATTAAAAGCATCACAACACAGTTTAAAGGGCAAATCCCAATTAGGTGTAGTCAAAATAGGAGGTGAAACAAGCAAGGATTTCAAAGTGTCAAAGGCATGTCTACACTTATCATCAAAGTGAAAATCACTATGGGTCTTTTCCATGACTAGACAGGAGGCCCAGGACTCTCCAGATGTGATAGCAGGTGCACTTCTGATTTCTGATTTTGAGGCTTTTGCACTGCTAGATCCAGGGTCCACACACTCTTTTATCGCACCGCATGTTGCATGTAGACTGCATT
>JANQBM010000007.1:24624164-24642020 GCA_025594535.1 Erythroxylum domingense | reverse complement strand
TTTTCTCATTGTTTATTAAAATTATTTTATATATTACATTATAATTAATATATCATATATTTTTCCTAAAATTAATGTTTTTTTAATCATGCTTAAATAAAAATTAATTAACACTTTCCAGTTCATAATAAACCGTCAATGTTTTTAACTATTCAATCAATTAATTTTTATTTACCTTTATAATCTTATATTATTTTTATTTCCATAACTATTCTTTCCTTACATTATAACTCACTAAATTAACTAGGCATTATTACTGGGCATTATTACTGCGCACTATGCAGTAATACTCTGCTAGTCTATGTATACTAGCTAAACTGAAGAAACATTTTCCTATAAATGCAGATGAGACGCTAATAGTAGAACTGCTCACTATTTAAGACATCATTTCCCTTCTATAGACTGAACACAGTTAGCATACTTTTCTCCCTAATCATACGACAAAGTTAAAGTTAATTAGGAAATGAGGCCACGAAATATAAAATTGCCATGATTATTCCTTGGTAATTGGAACAGATGTTAGTTTTCTGGTCATCTTTTTTTCATCCAAATCTATCTTACCATTCATCATCAACTTTATGGTCAATTTAGGATGAAATAGCAAGCTTATTTTGTATGCCACCCCCTATTGGAAGTGAAAACATTTTGGTTGAAAGAGTCACACTCATCAATCCCCTTGAACTGGAGCCCTCGAGAAATGGTATCATTTAATCAATGAGTTTACATGATTAAGTGGTGCTTAATTGACAATGTTAGGTGATGTAGTCAATATAATTGCTGCTGTTGTCGTTATATATAGCGGAAATGCCCTTCATACCAACTTCTAGAAGTTAACCGCAGAGTGCTGAATTATATTCTTTAAGAGCTAATTGTTATCATTGGAACAAAGATGTATACAAAACGAAGAACTAAGACATGGTATTAAGAAACTGAAACACTAAGAAGCCATGTATCGAGATTCACATATATCATAGCTAACATGGACAACTATAGATAGTCATGTAACCTTGATACTTGACACCGCGGCCTTCTTTAGATTAGGTCAATTCTCCATCACCTAAATTTCAATGCATGTAGCTATGGGGCTTGCAATTTTCATCTTTAAGGCACTTGATTACATCAGATGCAGTGTCGATACCTGTCACACATGATTGGATATTATCATATTACAGAAATTCGCAAAAGATCGTAATATCACAATATTCAATGACTTTGGAATTCCAGTCTAAGATTGTATCGAGTATATATATAGGACCTACATCATTGACCGTCAAAGGACAATCTTTTTATTTTTTTAATAAAAAAGTTTGGACGTTTTATCATTAGGAAAGTTTGCGGTAAGAATGGATCCTACGATACCATCTATTAGAATTTGAATGTTATTAAGTGTACTAAAAAAGCTTAATGACTTTTACTAAAAATCTACAAAATATCAGGAGCACATAACTGAGAGAAATAGATGAAGATAACCTGCAAAATAAGCTGCATCAGCGTATCCCAGATATCTTGCATTAGTATGCTCCCCGGTGAAGTAAATCGGACCAATAGGTTCCTATTGTCCATTTAACTTTCAGTAAAAAAAATTGTTAATCACTTCAGACTAGTTCTGTTTGTTTGATCGTGATCGCTTACCCTTAATTGCTCGTATCTCTTTTCACTATACCCCTTAGGCCAATTAGAATAGCTACCCTTGAAGAACTTGTTGGACCACCATTTAGGTACAAGAATTCCTTCTGGCTCTGGGATGTTATTACCAAACATTTTCCTCAACACTTCCATGATCTCTTCTTGGGTTTTCTCGTCCTTCTGTTGCTCTATTCTCTTCGATTCTTCGTCTGTTACTGTTACGAACAATATGTTCGATCCTGGCACTTGATTGTCCAAGTGCTGAAACCACCAAGAACATAGTGGGGACAACAACTTCAGTGAAAGGTTTAGCTGGTGATGTAGTAGGACAAATTTTAGTACCTGCCAAATAGGATAGTAGCCTCGCCTTTCATGAGCATATATAAAGAATTCAGTTCCGGGGCCAGAGGGCCAGAACTTGTAAGGAAATTTCAGGAAAATCTTGGTGAATACAGCCATCTGAAAGTTGTCTATTGCCAGTCTTTTCCATTGCTGATGATGATGAATTATCACATGCAAGTTCTCATAATGTTAGTAAATGAAAACAAATACAGTTCGTGTAACGAGAACTTACAGGCAGATCGGGCTTGAACTCAATGAGATCACTCTGGAGGACCCCAACGCTTACCGACACAATTGCATATTTAGCTTGGTAAATAGAACCATCTTCTGTTTTTACTTTCACCCCTTCATCCGAGTACTGAATCTCTTTAACTACCTGCAGTTTGTAACAACTGATTGGTTGATAGATTTTCTGACACAGAAGTGGCTTGTGGAAGATTGAGTTGTCTAGTTTTCATGAGTCTTTATAGTCGTCATATTGTACTAAAATACAAGGAGAAATAATTTTTTCTTTATTAATCTTCATCTTATAAATTTTTAACAACTATTAATTAAGACATGGAAACAGGAGTAGTTCTGACATCGATTGCGAATTTGACTACATTTGAAGAATAAATTAGTTAAAAGAGGTGCAAGCTAACACGGAAGCCATACCGGTCATGGAATTATCTTACCTTGTTTAACTTAAGCCTGGGATCCTTTATGACTCCGTCTTCTTGTGAAAGAAACTGCGAAGCGATGTAATAACCGATAGACTGGAACCCTCTTGAGTCAGCCACAAAAAACGTCTCCTCCCCGAAATCCAAAAACTCGTGACGAGGAAGTGCGTTCTTCAAGCTTGTCACGGATGGTGGCTGCGAATCTTCATAGTCATAGTAGAAGTAATCTATAACCATTTCAAGTGGGGTCGTGGGTACACTACCAAACTCCCAGTTGTTATATGTCAGAATAATTCAGATCCTGAAACTCATGAATACAAGCAATTTATATTTCCTTACTGTTCGCTAAGGCGTTGAGCGTCTGAAATGGAGATGTCGTTATCGTCAATTCCATCTTTTCCTGAACTGGATGACAACATGTTGGAAAGCTTATTGCAGAATTTGTCCCCTGCTTCTGCGGCTTCAAAAGCTCCGTCTGCCACCTCCTTTGGGTACAAGCCACCCCTGAAGAAACATACAAACTTGCTTTACATATATCAAGATTTGAACCTGACAGATGAAGAGAGAACTTCAGAACTGTTAACTTTTAATTAGTTCTGCAGAAATGACTTCTCAGAAATGACAACGAAATGGAGATTTAATTTAGGTGAGGCACAGATTACTCTTGCATGTAGACGTTTGATGAAATCTCCTGGAAATCTGAGAAGAACGTCTTAAGCTTAAGCTGATTAGCAATTTCATACAAGTGACTGGACTTTGGACCTCCACCCACAAGCCAGTTTGCACCCATTTCAATGGTGTGACCAGCAAATTGTGTTGTATGCAGACGGCCCCCTATCCTTCCGTTGGCTTCTAGTATCAGGATATCTTGTGTTCCAGCTTCATGTAGCGTCTTTGCTGCTATAATTCCTGCAAGATATTGTGAAAATTATTATTGTAAACCTGTAGTCATTTACAGTCAAGTGCACATAACGGTATTTTTATATTCTTCAGAGAAATTTATTTGTATAAAAAATGAAAACCTGACAATCCAGCTCCGATGATGATGACTGTACGTGATGATGAAGCAGAAGCCATGGATGATTAGTTATGGAAAAGAAGAAACTCCAACAAGTACCTTTCATGGAAGGAACATCCTCCTTTTATTCATTTTTTGGGATTTTGTCCTTCAACAGTAGGTCAAATCTTTTTTTTATGGGTCATTAATCACCTTTTGTTACATATTACTTCTTGTCGTAGCGTACATCAAACACAATCCATTAATTAATGCGTCATTAACTTTCTCATTTGTCAATTTACACATACAAATCCTTTTGGCTTATATAGCATTTTCATATATTTAAGATGTAGAAGCCCTTCCTGATAGAGTTGTGAACTTATTAGAACTAGATTCGGTGTTCTACACTATAGAACTATCTTCTTAAATTTTATTTAAATTAATAAAAGTAGTTATCTATTATGTAAATATTACTTTTTACTAATATGATTATGTAATATCAATTCAATATATCCATTTAATTTTATTTATTTATAATAGATTCTTACCAATTATTATAAATAATTTATATCAAATTAGTACGTAAGTATAATATTTTTTGGGTAAAATTTAATATTATAATGTTAGATAATTTTTCAATATTTTGAATTTTTATAAAGATTATGAAAATAGATTAATTACGTGATAAATAAATATATTTTGTAGAAAAAGTACAAATATTTGAATATAATTATGTTTAAAATAAAATTATAAATTGACTAGAAATTATTTTATGATTTATTATTAAAATAATCAAATATTAAGCAAATAAGTTATTGACATATTCATATGTATATATATTTTAATATTTTAAGTTCAATTAGAGCTAACAAATTTCAAATTTAAAGCAGTTGTTTTTCACATAGTTAATAACATGCATGCTTGATAATTTGTAACCTTCTTATTTCAAATTTCTTATCAACTTATCTAGTAATATCCCTCCAAAAAATCATCAGAAATTGAAAAAATATCTATCACTTTTTGATATTATACAATTAATAAAATCACTTTCGACTCTTTTACATGAAAGCATAAAAAATTATATTTTCTATTCTTTTGCTTGTGGAAGTATAAAAACAATTTCATACTTTCAGATGCAAATAATATTTATAGATAAAAATTCAAGAATCACAAAAAATTAGTAACTAAAATTTATAATTTTAAAAAAAGTGAAAAATTTAAAAATATTGCATTATAAACTTAAAAGACTAATTTTAAAAGGTCGAATGCACCTCTCATAAGTCATAATGCAAATAACTGGATAATGTTATAACAACTATTGAAATAAGTGAATATAGCATTTAAAGTTATTTTTTTATTTTGATATGATATTTTAATTGTTATATTAAAAGTTAAATATTTTACAAACAAAAAATTAAATTCATTTCTTTACAATATCTATATGTAAAGAATAGTTATAATAATATTTTTATAAATAAATATATTTGATAAATATGTTGACCTTTTTATAAATTCATAAAAATATGTTTATGTCATTTTAATTTTACATCACATGTTAGATTTTAATAAAATGATAGTTGCTTTCAATGTAATGTGCCATACATATCCATGTTTTTAATACAAAAGTTATATTTATATTTTTTAAAATATTGAGACGTTATGATTAATAAATTGATTAATCATTTATATGTATATATATATATATATTTCAATACTGTCTACAAGCATATTATTATGTACATATGGAATATAAATTGAAGAAATATTAAAATCATATTGATTTCTTTTGATTTCTATACAAATATAAATGAAATTTCTCCATATTCTTATATTTGTGTATATAATAAAAATACAATTAATGAAATGAAAAAAAATGTGAATGTATTTATATATAACTGCTATAGTAAATATAGATTAATATCCAAAATATGTTTAAATTTAAACTCACTTATTAAAATACATATTAAAAATTGTTAACAAAGTTTAATATTTTGCAAACCTTTAACATGTGAAATAATTATAATAGCCATCTAATAAGTATAATTTATATTTATTAAAATCCTTGTTTTTACATGTAACCCTATTAAAATCTAAAAGATAAATATAATTGAGACATTCAAAATCTTTGTCTTTAAATATTATCTTATTGTAATAATTACAAAATTTTGTTTATTTCATAAATAAAAACATTTAATGATGGATAAAATTTGATTATCAAAATTTAAGCAAAAATTACGCTTCTTTGGTTGAGTAAAATATTAGAAAATGCATTTCTTTTTATTAGTTTTAAATCATCATTAAAATTTCTATTATTTCACTAAATTTTATTAGTTATTTATTAAGACGAATTATATGGGTAATATTTAATATGCATAAATGTTAAAATAATTAAAATCTTCTAACAATTAACATTTTAAGATAATAAATATTTATTTACAAAATCAAGATTAAAATTTTAAAACTATCATAATATATTTTTTATAATCAGAGTTACATTCACCAAAAATTTTCAAAATATCAATTTCTCTTAAGTATAAAGCTTATTGCAAAAGCATAATCATTGATATGATTATAAAAGTAGTTTACAGTAACAAAACATGAGGACTTTTTTGAAATATTAAACTATAACAGATGTCTCGATTAAGGGAATAAATATCGTTCCGTACTGGTTGGCATGAACCATACCAGTTGAAAAACGAAATGGTATTTGTTGTTTTAGTACTGGCCAGAGATACCGGATGATATCACTAGTTTTCATTAGGTATCGATCGGTATCCAAAATACCGGTCACGTATCGACCGGTATCATAAATTTGAAAAATAGTAAGGACTTATTTGTAAATTTTTTTAAAAAATTAAACCTTAAAAACACCCCGCCCCCTACTGTATGCCTCACACTTCCACACCCGAAGCTTCTTTTCATTTTTTCACTCTCTTTCACCGACTCTCACTTTTACTCACCGCCGCTCTCTCTCTCGTTCTCCTCTCCATCTCCAGTGGTGCTACTCCCTCTCCGGCAGTGTTGCTCCTTCCCCGACAACTATCATTGTCCTCCCCGATCCACGCCAACATTAGAGATCCTCGACTCCTCCACGAAAAAGTCCCGAACACACCACTGCCTTCAACCCTCCTCCATGAGAAGCACCGCACCACTGACCTCTGAAGGAGGAGAGAACGCTACTGCTCACCCCAGATCTACACCCGAGTCCCTACTTGTCACCCAACCCAAAACTCGAAGCTGGGAATTAGTTTTTGGGTGTGTTTTTTTAGTTTTTGATTTTTTCTGCTTAATTAATTGCATTTTTTATTATGAATTGGTTGGAACTTGGATGTTGAAAGTTTGAATTAAATTTTGTGATTCAGTTGGAACTTGGATTTGTGAATTGGTTGGAACTTGGTTTTGTGATTTGCGTATATCTGAGTTGGATATTGGAGTTGAATAATTCACGGTTTTATGATTTGAATATTGGAGTTGAATGATTTAAGGCGTTGTTTTGGTTTTGTGATTTGCGTAAGTTGGATTGGATATTGGAGTTGAATGATTCACGGTTTTGTTTGGTTGATTTTTGGTTTGGTTTTGTGGATTGGTTTAATCGATTAAGAGAAATTTATGTTAAGTTTTTTTATAAATGAAATGCACGACCTAATGTGAATATATGATGATGTTAGATGAATTGAATTGATCCAGTTAAAAGTTGTAAGTTGAAACAACTTAAATTAAAATTTTAAAACGAGAATATTAAAGTTGCAAACTTGCAAAGACTTAAATAACTAATTGACACATTTTTAAAATTTGTGAAATGGTATTTTATTTTTATTATTTGGGTATTAGCTTTAGGTAAATAATTAATTGACTATAAAATTATGCTATTGTAAATTAATAATAATTCGGTTGTAGTTAATGATAGTATTTAGGTATTAGCTTTGGGTAAATAATTAATTGAGTATAAAATATGTTGAATTATTTGGTAATATATATGTGTGGGCTATCATAAGTATTTATAATAGATAATGTGTGAAGGTAGTAATGTAAATGTGTCCAAAAGGAACTTTTTTTCGAATTGTGAACATGTTATAGGTTACAACCACTTAGACTTATTAATGTCAATTAAAAATCGAAAAAGCAACTTATATATTTAAGAATCAAATATAAAATAGTTTATATAAAATTATGGTTTGTTAGAAATGAAAAGAAGATTCAAAACTTTAAATAATAAAAGAAAACATTTCCAAAGAATATCCTTCAACTTGATCCTTATGTTATGAATATATCCTTCAACGTGATCATCATGTTATGAATAGATCTGTATGAACAATTGTATTAGATATGTCATTCATTATTTGGCGATTATGTAAATCATACCCTTCAATTTGATCCTCATGTTTGAAACTTTGAATTAAAATTAATCGAAATTGTTAGAAATGGAAATTGTTTATATATGTTTTATGGTAGTTGGAAATAGAAATTGTTTATGCATGTTTTGTGATTATTGGAAATGAAAATTGTTTATGTATATTTTGTGTAATTATATATGTTGAATAATTGAATTGTTAGTTTTTAACTTATAGTAAATTGTGTTCGATGAAATTGAATTGTGTATAATGTAATCATACAAAATAAGTTATATTATATAAGATAGATATGCATATTGTGTAATGAAATTATGTGTTATTTATTTTGATATATGTATGTTTTGTGATTGTTAAAAATGGAAATTGTTTTATGAATGTTTTGTGATTATTGGAAATGAAAATTGTTGAAAATTGTTGTAAATGGAAATTGTTTATGTATGTTTTGTGATTGTTGGAAATGAAAATTATTTTATGAATGTTTTGTGATTATTGGAAATGGAAATTGTTGAAAATTGTTGGAAATGAAAATTGTTTATGTATGTTTTGTAATTGCTGGAAATGGAAATTATTTTATAAATATTTTGTGATTATTGGAAATGGAAATTGTTGAAAATTGTTGGAAATGAAAATTGTTTATATATGTTTTGTGATTGTTGAAAAGGGAAATTGTTTTATAAATGTTTTGTGATTATTGGAAATGGAAATTGTTGAAAATTGTTCGAAATGGAAATTATTTATGTATTTTTTGTGATTGTTGGAAATGGAAATTGTTGAAAATTGTTAGAAATGGAAAATTTTGAAAACGACTGAAAATGGAAATTTTTTATGTATGTTTTGTGATTGGTGGAAATAGAAATTGTTTATGTATGTTTTGTGTAATTATGTATGTTGAGTAATTGAATTATTAGTTTTTGACTTATAGCAAATTATGTTCGATGAAATTGAATTGTGTATGATATAATCATACAAAATGAGTTATATTAAATAAGATGGATATGTGTATTGTATAATGAAATTATGTATTATTTATTTTGATATATTCGTTCATTTATTTTTAAAGATAAATGGAAGGAAGTTCAAGTACTCCTGATCAAACCACTTCAGGAAGATACAATGATCCAACTTGGGCTCATATTACATTGGTTCCCATTATGAGGAACCATGCTATTTGCTTATTTTTTAATAAGCATTTGAAAGGTGGAGGAATCACCCGATTAAAGAAATATTTAGCTGGGGTTAAAGAAGATGTGGAACCCTGTAAAAATATAAGTCATGATGTGAAGTGACAAATGAAAATATTGTATTAACATGAGAGAGATAGAACGGAAATGTTAAATTTTGAAATTGGTAGTGGAAGTTCGTTTTCTAGTTTTCATGGTAATTGTGGAAATGTTGAAGGTGGTGCTAGTAGTGGTACTGGTACTAGTACTGGTACTGGTATTGGTACTAGTAGTGTTCCATCCCAAGCCCAAGAAGAAGTTTCTGAACCTGATGTGAGGAAGAAAAGAAGGCAGGTGACTGATTTTCTTGCATTACGAACAACTCTTAGAGCCCAACCTTCAATTCGTAATGCAATGCAATCAAGAGATGCGACTCACAATGTCAATATGGCAGTAGCTAGATGGGGGTATGGTATAGATTCATCATTCAATGCTTCTCAGTCTTATTATTATCATCCTATGATAGATGCAATAGCCTGATAGGATGTCGTTTAGTCATACAAATTAAACCTTAAAATTCTACACACGTAGTATAGGCAAGTAAGGTATCGATCCCATAGAGAACTATAAAAAAAGCACTAATTTTCTTTTCAAGCAAGCAAAAGTATTTAAAAGCAAGAATGAAAGTGAATTAAATAGATGCAAAACTAAACTAAAAATAAGAGAACAAGTCACGAAAAGAAAACACACAGACTCACACGATTCTTGGGGGGTTTTAAGCGAAGTTCAAATAAGAAAACAATTAAAATCAAAAGCTAGATTAAAGAGAGCAATTCAACAATTTCAAGAAAATCAAGATTTATCAAGATTCAATTGTAAGTGAGTTCACCGATAAATACCTAGTAAATTCAATAATAGAACACAAAGATGATTCAATTGTTATGTGTGTGATTAAGGACACCAATATGGCCTAGTTTATCTCCAAAACTCGAATGCAAGATAACTTTTTTACTTCAAAGACTTGACCAAAACTTGAATGCATCAAGAATCAAAGTAAAGAATTAAGATCAATGGTTTAATGTCTTAATTCTATCAATCAAAACTCGAATGTATTGACAAAATCAAAGTTCTTGATCCAAACAAGTTAAAACTAAAACTCGAATGAATTTTAACAAGTTTAAGCTACTAGCATTAACCACGTCGAAACTCAAACCTAAGATGATTAATTTAGCAAATAAAATGTGCTAGAAAGATCAAATTCTAGATTAAACTCATGTATACACAATTCGGCATTCATGCATATAAACCAAGAACACAAAATCATTACATATATACCTAAGAATATTAAGCATAAGTTCTCGTGAAAAAACTAGGATTTAAAGGTTAATACCTCTTACAATTGAAAAGAAAAATTAGTTCTTCATCAATATCAGGTGCGACAAAGAAAAATAAAATAAAACCCTAATTATTGTTTAAGTAAAGAAGATAAAATATGAAGAGAGAGAAAAATACTATTCACATGAATAGTGCATGAATAGTAACATACAAGAGAGAGAATGAGAAGTTGTTAAAATAATGAGCTAATATGTCCTATTTATATTGGTCATGAGGAGGTGCAAGAGAAAGTTGAATCCTTGTAGGATTCAAAAGAAGAATCCATGGAGGAGAAGGACTTCTATTCTATATTGAATTTGATCTTTAAAAGGTGGAATCCAAGTTGGAGAAGGAAGAGGAGGTGGTGCATCCTTGCAGAGGTAGGATTCTTAACATGAATAGGATTCCTAATCCTAGTAGGAGTAGGATTACTTGCCATCATATTTTTTATCAACGATTTCATTTTTCTCCTCAAATTACCAAATCAAGAAATCCTTGTCAGAATAGGATTCCTTGTACAACTGGGATTCCTTGTGTGACTGGGATTCCTAATCTTACTGGGATTAGGATTTGACAACTTTGACCATTTCTACTCATTTCGAGCTCCTGTTTCCAAATATGAGCCCTGTTTATACAAATTCCATCTCCTTAAGCTCATTTTTACATCTATTGTCCAAATGTATCTGAAAAGCATAAAACAAGATAAGTGTAATATTTAAGACAGAAAATGCGAATAAATACAAGTATAGAGGAACTAAAAAGATAAGAAAATATTAGTGTAACAAATTCCCCCACACTTAGCTCTTGATCGTCCTCGAGTAAGGAAAAAAAAACAAAAAAACAAAAACAAAAACAAAAGACAAGAGAACAAATGTGACAAACAGAAAATAAAAGGGTGCAAGAAAACCACTTAAGTGCAAATTTTTTTTTCAAATCTCCCATTCATATCAAAGAATGCAAGTATTATAACTAGAACTTAGTCAACCATGGTCAAAACATAAAAGACATGAACTCACTTTAACCGTAAGAAACAAACTAGATAGCATTAAGGAGTTAGAAGAAATCCACACCATATCAAAATAATATGTCCTCTAATTGATATACACTCCAACACTCATATGTTTAACTCTAAAAAATTCAATCAATGAACACAATCTACCATATGCTTGGTTTTCAATCTTAACAAAGTACACATGCACATCACAAATCAAAAGGACTTAATCAAGGTTATAATGGGGCTTGACTTAAGGTGAGATAATAGAAAGATAAGAAAAGGTGAAGTATAAAGAGAGTAGAGCAAATACACATCAAAGAGCACATGCACAATTATGCATCCAAGTACATCATTCTTACTCTTTCAAAGCACAAAACTCAACTTCTTTGATTTTTTTTTTCGAAACTCATGGGAACCACATTCTTTTCATTCTATTCCTCTTGTATATGTCTCAGCTTTTTTTTATGGTCGAATGTATCACAATGTAAGATATGACCTTTCTTTCACTTTTTTTCTTTTTATATATTTTTTAAGGTCGAGACATCACTATTGCATAACAAGCCAAAAATTTGATTTAAACCACATAATTGCATCAATTCCAACCATTCCACATATCAAATTGCCAAAAACATGCTCTACTAACCATGGTAAAAAAGTAAAGAAGATAAAAATAAGAACAAGGATAAGTTAAACATGGATAAAGCAAAGAAAAGGATAAATAAGCTCAAAAGGGCTAACTAGGGGATGACATGCTTTAGGTTGGATTTTTGGTTTAAAGTGGTTAAATATCCTAGGTGCCTTTATCATATTCATGAAAACATGTAAGAATGTAATCTTATCAAGATCTCAAGCAAGTTCTAGAGATCATACCATTGAAAGAATGCACACATCAAAGCAACATGTTGAAGGTTCAAAAGCTCACATAGGGTAACATCTATTAAGTCAACATGGCATAATTTCAAGGTCAATCCTTAACTATAAAGCTTACAACTTACATAAAAAC
Organism: Erythroxylum domingense; assembly: GCA_025594535.1. Classification (NCBI taxonomy): domain Eukaryota; kingdom Viridiplantae; phylum Streptophyta; class Magnoliopsida; order Malpighiales; family Erythroxylaceae; genus Erythroxylum; species Erythroxylum domingense. Next base: position 24,629,513 of record JANQBM010000007.1, on the reverse strand, counting down.
ACATTCACCTATTTTATGAGTTAATCATTATCAACTAAATCTCACGCATAATACAAGAACTCTTATCAATCATTGGGAGATATAAGAAAAACTAATCACTTAAATGTAAAATCTTGCTACTCATGTAATTACAAGTGAAAATCATCAAGTTTAAGCAAGAAATAAGTACGACTTCAATGAACAACAAAAGAAGAGATAAAGTCGAACCTAAACATCTATCAAACTTAATAATTCATGTAAAAATTTAAACCTAAATCTCCTCCTCCTCCTCCACCCCCCAACCACTTAAACACAACATTGTCCTCAAAGTTGGCATAAAATCAAGAAGGAAAGGTGAAACAAACATGCAAAATAAACACACTAATAAAAGCCGAATAGAAAAGAGAAGGGAAAAGAAAGCAAATATGATATTTGTATGATGGGTTGCCTCCCATTAAGTGCTTTTGGTTAACATCGTTTGCTCGACATAGGAATTGCATCTACTCCTCATATGGTATGTCAAACAGTGCCATCTCCTCCTATATGCTTGTGGCAACACCCTCATGAAAATGTTTCAAGCGATGTCCATTTACCTTGAAGATTTTGTTGCTATCTAAACTTTGGATTTCCACTGCACCATAATCAAACACATTAGTAACAACAAAAGGACCTACCCATCTGGAACGAAGCTTTCCAGGAAAGACTTTAAGTCGTGACTAAAAAAGGACTTTTTGACCAATTTGGAACTACTTCCTACTAATCATCTTGTCATAGTAAGCTTTGGTTTTTTCCTTGTAAAGTCTAGCATTCTCATAAGCATCATTCTTGATTTCCTCTAACTCCTGTAACTGCAACTTCCTATGGGTACCTACAGCATCATACTCAAAGTTACATTGCTTAATTGCCCAAAAGGCGCGATGTTCAAGTTCTACTAGGAGGTAACAAGCTTTACCATAAACCATTCTGAAGGGTGACATTCCTAAAGGTATTTTATAAGTTGTCCTATAAGCCTACAATGCATCACCTAATCGAAGACTCCAATCTTTCCTATTAGGTTGCACAGTTTCTCCAAAACAGACTTGATCTCATAGTTTGAAAGTTCTACTTGGCCACTAGTTTGAGAATGATAGACAGTTGAGGTTCTATAGCCAACATTATATTTACGCACCAAAGCTTCAAAAGATCAGTTACGAAAATGGGTTCCCCTATCACTAATAATTGCTTTTGGAATGACATACCTATTAAAGATGTTACTCTTAACAAAATTAACAACCACCTTAGCATCATTAGTTCTAGTAGCCACAACTTCAATCCATTTAGACACATAATCAACAGTTAGAAGTATGTAAACATAACCATAAGAAGCAAGAAAAGGGCCCATGAAATCAATACCCCAAACATCAAAAATCTCACCAAATAGCATATTAGTTAAAGGCATTTGATCTCTACGAGTAATATTCCCTACTTTTTGGCATCTTTCACATGACTTGCAAAATTCATATGCATCTTTAAACAATATAGGCCAAAAGAAACTACAATCAAGAACCTTGTGAGAAGTGCGCTTAACACCAAAGTGCCCACCACAAGAATATGCATTACAAAAGGTAATAATATAATGGAACTCATCTTACGACACACATCTTCTCACAATCAAATCCGAACTAATCTTCCAAAGATAAGGCACATCCCAAAAATAATGTCTAGGATCAACTCTAAATTTATCACGTTGGGATTTAGACATACTTGAGGGTAGCTCATTAGTAACTAAAAAGTTAACCAAATCAGCATACCATAGCTGGGAGGAAGATGAAAGTAATGCATACAACTGCTCATTTGGGAAGTGTTCCTTGATTGGTTCAGTCTCCACATCCTTGGCATGCGAGCAGCTTAAATGATCTGCAACATGGTTCTCAGCACCCTTCTTGTCCTTAATCTCAAGATCAAACTCTTGCAAGAGTAAGATCCATCAAATAATGTGCGGCTTGGATTCTTTTTTCTTCATCAAGTGCCTAAGTGTTGTATGGTCAGTAAAAACAACAACTTCCGTGCCAAGTAAGTAAGATCTAAACTTTTCAAATGCAAATACAATAGCAAATAACTCTTTCTCAGTTGTATGGTAAATGCATTGAGCATTATCAAGAGTACGTGAAGCATAAGCAATGACATGCAGACTCTTATCAACTCGTTGGCCTAACACAGTACCAACGGCATAATCAGAAGTATCACACATAATCTCAAAAAGAAAGCTCCCAATTGGGTGCTTGAATGATGGGTGCAGATGTGAGGCTTTCTTTCAACTTATTAAATGCATGCTTGCATACATCATCAAAGATGAACTCAACATCTTTCGCTAACAACTTGCACAAGGGTGCTGCAATCTTCGAAAAATCCTTGATAAAGCGTCTATAGAAACCTGCATGTCTAAGAAAAGAACGCACCTCCCTTACGCATAAGGGGTAAGGAAAAGACATGATAACATCTATTTTAGCTTTATCAACCTTTAACCCTCGCGTAGATACAATATGCCCTAAAACTATACCTTGTTTAACCATAAAATGACACTTCTCATAGTTCAAGACAAGGTTAGTTTCCATGCATCTTTTCAAAATCAAAGACAAATTCTCCAAACACATATCAAAAGAATCACCATAAATAGTAAAATCATCCATAAACACTTCAATGATCCTTTCAACATAGTCAAAAAGTATGCTCATCATGCATCTTTGAAACGTAGCAGGTGCATTACAAAAACCAAAGGGCATTCTCCTATATGCATATATACCAAAAGGACAAGTAAAGGTAGTCTTTTCTTGATCTTTTAGAGCAATTACAATATGATTATAACCACTATATCCATCAAGAAAATAGTAGAAAGACTTACCTGCTAGACGCTCCAGCATTTGATCCATGAAAGGCAAAGAAAAGTGATCCTTGTGAGTAGCAAGATTCAACTTCCTGTAGTCGATGCACATACACCATCCACTTTGCACCCTTTGAGGTAAAGCTCATCATTCTTGTTTCGCACCATAGTGACACCAGTATTTTTTGGGAACTATATGAATAGGTGCCACCTATTTATTGTCAGTGATAGGAAAAATCACACCTGCATCTAAAAGTTTCAAGATTTCTGTTTTGACAACCTTCATCATAGGTGGATTGAGGCGTCTTTGCATCTCCCTAAATGGCTTCGCATTCTCCTCCAATAGTATGCGATGCATATACATTAAAGGACTAATACCTTTAATGTCAGCCAAAGTCCACCCTATAGAGGTCTGATGTTCCCTAAGAACATTCACCAATCTTTCTTCTTACACAGTTGTTAGATTCTTTACAATGATAACAGGTAAAGTATCATCAGTGCCAAGAAACACATATTTCAATTTATCGGGCAAAGGTTTCAAATCAAGCTCAGGTGCATGCAAGATAGATGGCAAAAGTTTCTTATGAGAAATTGGAACCTCAATGAAAGCAAGATCATAAGGAATAGACTGGAAAACATGCAAAGCTAAAACAGATTCTTTCACTTTCAAAGGCAAGTAGAAATCACAAAAATCACACCCATTCTCATCTATGTGAATCATGGCATTCTCATCATCAAATCCATACCAAATAGCCAAGTCTAAACCATCATTGAACTCGAAATTAAATATATCATTAACAAGCTCATCAGTATGGTCTAAACACTTGATAGAATAAACATGATCATAAGGGTACCTAAGAGCATCATTAGTATTAAATTTAGCAACATCATCTCCTACTCTCATGGTCAATGTATCATGCTCACAATCAATTTTAGTTTTAGCAGTCTTCAATAAAGGCCTACCAAGCAAAATAGGGGTACTTTTGTGTGAGTGATCAATTTCCATATCAAGCACATAAAAGTGACAAGGAATAAACAATTAACCTATTTTGACTAAAACATCTTCTATTACACCAAGAGGATACACATAAGATCTATCAGCAAGTTGAATGACAACACTAGTATTATTCAAAGGCTCAAGACTAAGAGAATCATAGACATGCTTAGGCATCACACTAATTGAAGCTTCTAAATCACATAAGGCCTTTTCAAATCTAGAACTACCAATCACACATGGGTCCTTTTGCTTATTAGGTAATTTCTTTTGCATGACAGCAGATACTACCTCTCCCATGCTTACTGTCTCATGTCCTTTGAGCTTTTGTGATCTCTTGGATGTGCAAAGCTCCTTTAGGAATTTGACATATTTTGGTACTTGTCTAATTGCATCTAGTAGTGGAATGTTGATTTCCACCCTTTTGAATAAATCAAGGATTTCCTTCTCTTTTTCCTCCTTTTTGTCTCTAGCATTGGAAGCATTCCAAGGAAAAGGAGGAGTCAGTTTGAAATTAGAATTCAAAGAGTCAGAACTTGCCTTTGGAGTACTAAGGGTGCTCTCGGATTTTGATGAAGAAGAAGGATTTGCCTCTTTTGTTGGAGGGGTGCTTTTGGATTTTTGTTGATCAAGTGGGGTCGAATGCTTCTCAAGCTCGTCTTCCTCCTCCAAAGTAATTTCTTTCATCTTTTGCTCACTAAGTGTTTTACCAATTCTTAATTCAATTTCTTGGACGGATTCCTTCAGATTTAGAGCTTGAGAGGGCAATCTCCCACTACCTTGTGCATCCAACCTTCCAATAGTCGAAGCCATCTGTCCCATATGTATATCCAAATTTTGAATGCTCACCTCTATTTTCTGTTGAAAAGCCACAAAACTTTGCTGCATAGCCATTGTGTTTCTCATAATCTCTCTCAATTCTTTCAACTCACTCTCATTGGATGGACTAGAAGGATTAGGCGCAATTAGTTGTCTAGGTGGATAGTTGGATTGAGAAGAGAAACCAAGAGGGTTTTATGGTCGGTTTTGATGTAACACCCCCTTACCGTAGGGTACGCATCGGGACGCTTGCAAGTCATTCCGGTACATATCCTAAGATAAAGGAGCGCTACGTGTGATCACTACCGTCACTCCACACGGCATCACATCAATTTGTATAATAAAGTATTAATTGTAAACCACAATATTTTTAAAACCAAACTCTTCCTCATTTCATTAATCAAAATCAAAGTTTGTACATCATTCCATACTATACTGTCTGTACATAAATCCAAAAACCTAGTACAGAATGCTATATGAAAGAGGAAGAATACAACAAAGCTATCTAGGTCATCCCAAAAGTCCCAGCTGACCTACCTGTGAGCTATGACTTCTCTCGCCAACACGATCTACACGGCTAGAAAAGTACCTCTGGAGCTAGGAGTATACTCTCGGTCCTGAAAAATATGTTGCAATTTTGGGTGAGTTTGTGAACTCAGTGAGGTAACCATCATCGATGGTTCACTCAATTCATGCA
>JANQBM010000007.1:24580026-24600838 GCA_025594535.1 Erythroxylum domingense | reverse complement strand
CTCAAGGTATAATCCTTGGTGTTGAGCTCAAAATCCAACTTAAATTGCTGAAAGGAAGAGTTTAAGCTATTGATGATCATAATCATCTGCGTTTTTACATCCATATCTGCCCCAAGCATCTCAGCCTCTATAACCATAGAGATTACCTTAAGCATGTAATCCCGTACCAGTTTACTAGGCTTTTGTATAAGATTATGAAATGGTTGGATAGCTTTCACCCTAGCAGACCTAGTCCTCACACCAAACATCTCATGTTGGTGATGGAACATTGCACTTGTAGTTTTCATGCAAGCAATTTGCTTTTGTAGCATTCCATTAATAGAAGCCAGAATATAGCATTTAGTGGTCTTATTAGCCTTTTGCCGTCGTTCATGTTGTTGGACTTGCTCAAGAGTTGAATTTGCACAGGTTTATTTTCCGTTAATACCCATGAAATTCATTTGTATTGAAGAACAATGTCTAGGTTACGTCTCCATTCATTAAAATTCTCTCCATTTTCCAATTTGTTATCTGTCAAAAGCAAAGTAAGTGGATTCATTATGTGGCGATTATGTCTGAAAATATAAATTATTCAAGAGTAAGTAAACTAGTCAACAATAGTGGAACTTTGTATATAATCATGATGCATGTATGCATGATGATAGATTTAACAAAACTTAAAACAATTAAATATTTATATGACGGTCATTTTTCGTATCTATAATAGACTAAGTGATGTTGGGCCATCTTATCTATTAAAAGAAAAACTGGGACCCTCCTACTCAAAAGGCTACTAAGCATCTTCATACCTAACTTTTTTAGAAGCGTCATAATTTTGTCCACACATTTATCAACAGATCTACGGTGGGCAGGTTATTTGTTAAATTATGTTGAGTGTATAACGATTTGATTCATCCACTAAAGGTACTAGTAAATCATCCCTCGTTGGGAGGTCACATTTGCTACCAATGAGTTGACTTATCCTTTAGGCCCTAATCATAAGGTACCGAGATTCTTTTGTAAGTAATATACATATACATAGAGATTTATGGGAAACATGTATATTATTAGAATCTAAATTAATTGATTCACAGTTGAATAATCAAGTTGGTCGCTTGATTATGGTTTAGACTATAGTATTGTGATTTATCTCCAAGTCAAGGAGTTTACTTTAAGAGAATGACGATTTTCATATCATGATAGTAGTTGACTATCGATAATGGAATTATTAAATGAATCTGGAATCACATATGTTTTAATGAACAAAGTAGGTCGTTACTTTAATCTTAAAACATACATTTTAGCATTTACTTATTATGGACCACAATCTTGATGAGTGGTGAACTCATATATGTTTCATTATAAGTCTTGCTATGATCGGAATGCATTTTTACAGAGTATTAATCCAGTGTCTGCATGTTGGAATTATTAATTGAAACATGTATCAGGGAACATTCACTCAAATAAAGAGTATGTAGTGATATCATCATTTTTAGATGTTTTATAGAGATTGGTGATGAAACTGGCGCTAGGAGTTTGATGGACTAGCTACCCATCAAGTCTTAACACCAAGATGAGATTTTGTGTGTTAATCACTGTATAGAGTAAAACGGGAGATTTAGAAGGAAAAATCAATATAAGGGCAAAATGGTAATTTTACCTTTTACTATGCAGATAGCTATAATAAGGTTCATAGTAGGGTTTGCAATTGGACATCTTATTTGAATTATGTGTTCTCATAATATTTAGTAATTCAAGAGTTCAACTAATTGTCTTTAGTGAAATGACATTTAGTTAACAAGCTAGAATAATTCTAATGAGATTAAATTAATTCTAGGCTTATTGAAGCTTAAATTATCTAAGTGCAATAAGATTCCCCACTTGGCTTCAAGGAAGGTTATCAAGCAAAGTAGGAAATATAAATGGAGGTTTTAAAACACATGATTGAATGTTAGGCTTGCACTAATTATTGGTTAATTAGAAGCCCAAATGAATATTTAGAAATGGGCTAGACTTTGGTTTAATTTGATTAATTAAATAAAAAAATTCTTAAAGAAATGGAAGGTGTAATTTCGGTTTTATTAAATGTGCAGCTGCACATTTAGCATTGAATTGGTAAATAAAGATGGTATTTATCATGCTTTATCGTCATTAAATGGTGTAATGATCTTACCATTAAATGTTTTAATGGTTGTCTTTTAATGATAACATGTATTGTAAACTTTTAGCATTTATTTGATTAGAGATGAAAGAGGTGCATTTGATTTGTCATCTTCCTTCTTTGATCACTAAAACCGAAATTGACATGTCATTTTAGGTTATTGGTCTTTTCATATAGCCATCTTAAAATAAATGAGAAGAGCCTCATTTAATGGCTTCTTTATGTTTGATTAAAGAATGAAGTGATACATTGGATGCTCTCCACTTCTTATTTCTTTTTATGCATAATTGAAATTGACAAGGTGGAAGAGAGGTGTTCTTGCATTTTTTGGACTCTCTCTCCTTTCTTGCATGGGTTAGCCGAAATTTGCATGAGAGGCGTCTCATCTTTAGCTTCTTTCTTCTAAGAAAAATCTCCTCCAAATATTTCTTCTCCTTTCCCACCAAAGGATCTTATTAAGCAAGTTGTCCAACAAGAACAAGTGGTAGATCGAATTGGTTGAGGATACAACAACAAGGAGAGGATACATTGACAAAGGATAGGATTCAAAAGCAAGGCTAAAGAAGGAGAGGATAGCACAATGAGGAGTTAAAGTTGTAGCAAAAGGAGTCGATAATATAATCTCCATCTTGTTCTTATGATGATTGTTTTCCATATACCGTATCTTGTATGGCTTAGCATGTTGATTTGGTTATCTTGTTTCCACTATGTTTTGATTTCTAAAAAAGTTTTGAAATCTACCGTTTTAACCAAATCTTGCATGTTTTATTTTCCAATCCAACATCTTCTCCACTTCTCTCTTCCTTCTTCTCTTTCTCAATCTCTCGATAAATTCTCTCTAGGGTTTCTCCAAAAGTGGTTGATCCCAAAGCTTCTTTTGTCTCTTTTTCTTGTTCTTTAAATATCCTTTGTGTTCTGAATAGCTCTAGGAGTTTTTTAAGGCTCGAAAGGTCCAAAACATCCCTTAAAATTTGACGTTTTTGAGTGTTTTTGTGTCTGCCCAATGCAGGCCATGATTGTGGCCCTATCGTCCAAAATCATGGGCCACATCCTTCTATCAAAATTGTGGCATTCAGGCCACCATTGTGGGCCATATCCTGGGCTTCTGTCATGATCATGAAATGTGGGCCACGATCTTGGGCTAACTTTGCTGCTTTTGTCACAATCGTAGGTTGTTGTTTCCTCCTGAAGGTCTCCAAAACTTCTCCGTTCTTTGCTGCTAACCCTGAGACACTAATAAAGACATCAACGTACCTATAAAACTTAATATTCTCAAAGACTTGTACTAACCCATAAAAAAACTTAAACACAAATAATTAACAAACACACACAATTTTGACCTAAACACATTCGATCGATTGAATTAACAATTAAATACATATAAAACTAAGCCCTAAAACATGATCAAATTACACTTATAAACTCTTTTGATTCATAACATTGAATGTTATGATACTTGAAATACACTCCTATTTACACTATTTCATTAACAATTATTTTGAGTGAAAAATGCTTTAAACAATTTCTTATGTCCTATAGTTTAAACAAATGTAAATTTTACTGATTTTAAATAGATACTAAACTTAATATAACAATCCATAATTTGTCTTAATTTGGGTACATACCATAAATTTAAAGCAATTGAATAGCTTATTATGTAAAATAGTTTATACTTATCCATAAGTAATATTGTTGACAATTACAAAACACCATATCGTATAAAGGCACACTCATTTTTCTATGAACACCTATATTATTGACTGTGTATTGCACCCTAAATTTTCAATAGTTGTATTGATTTGAGGAAATGTAAGCTAGATTTAAAGGTTTAAAATATGTAATATGTTGATTATGTAAGGAAAAGAAATTCATATTAGTAATATCAATTAAGAATCTCTACTATTCACTTAATTGTAAAGTTCATTAATCCATAATACTCAACCTAATGCATAAATTAGACATACATAAATTAGATGTTTCAATTTTTAAATATTTTATAATCCTTATTGATATAAAAATTAAACATTGACTTTAAATTCACACTTAAGCATTTAGAAGTTTTGAATTTTGTTTTGTTTATTAGAAGATTGTGGAGACTACTTTATGATAAGTAGGCTCTCTAGTGTAGGTGGATTCATAATTAATTCATTAAAAATAGGAATATATAGAGTTTGAATGATGATGCTATTACTTCTACTACTTTTAAAGCTATTTTTAAGATGAGGAAAAGATTTATATCTAATTTTATTCACTTCATTGGAAATGGAGAAACCGCTAACTTTTGGCAAGATTACCAGTTGTCTATAGGTCCCACGGAGGAAATGGTTGAAGCTTGAGCACTCAAACCACTAATTCAACAACATGCTATAATTTTATAAGCTATTGCAAGAAAGTAACTAATTAGACACGCTACAATTCGCATCCTATTGAAGCTAAAATTATGCAGACTTTTATCAATTATGATAATGATAGAATTATATGGATGCGTATCTCCAATGGCATATTCACTAACCAATCTTGCAATCAGGTGCTTGCTAACAATTTGGAGACTCTCTCTTGGACTAATATTTTCTGGTGTAGTTACCAATAACCATGAGCTTCTATTAATCTATGGCTTGTAGTGAAGAATATTCTACCAACTGTTGACAGAATTACAAGATTCTTGTAAATTGGTTTATTCTTTGTAAAAGAGCTAAAGAAACTTAAAACACTCGTTCTTTCAATGAAATTTTATTATTATGACTTGGAAAGAATTGATGCACAAATTTTTTATTAATGATTTTCAAAATGACTTAAGCAGTATTAAGGTCTAGTGCTCTAATATGTGGTTTACAAATAAAACTATCAAATGGTACTTCGGCATTTCTCTATCCTTTCTAGTTACAATAGTATAGGATGAAAAAATAATCATATATTCAATGAAAAATGCCTATCCAAAAAGTAGTTTCACAATTAACTAATGTAGCTTATTAGAACTTATATCAGTATCCACATGCATAAGTTACAAGACCTACAATTTATCAGCTCCAACTAGAGGGTGTAAACACATCCTATTTAGTGCAATAGTTTGTATTTCTTTTGTAAGCTTGTAGGAGCACTATCCATGTAATTTACAAGTTGCCTTGTACTTGTATTCCTTGTTTGCCTTCTATAGCTTAATTTAATTCAACTTTTCTGAAAAAAAGAAAGAGCACCTTATCATGAATACTCCCAATTATTCAATTAGGTCACTATTTCAATTGCTTACTAGCATCATTATTTAACTTCAACCTTTTTACTAGGTTTGAAGTAAATAGAATATATTTTATGCTCACTTATTCAAAAGTTCCCCCTTTTTTTAAAATAAAAATGCTTTAAAATAATTTAGTTCTAACTCAATTATATGTACAAATCATACAAAAAGTATCATAGTGCAAATAAAGTATCCATTCTCAAAATTAACAAAGCGAAATAAATTTAACTTAATCATCAATGCTGATGATTACTTTCTTGAGCAAATCAAATCATAAAAATAATCAAAATTATAATGAATATGGCACTAGAGCAACAGTACCATTCAAATTAAACAACTTCATCTCTAAATTGTATAATCATACGAAAATAGGTTGCAATTCATCAAACTGTAACCCTAAAAGATATCCATATTGGATATTTAGCCAATTGAAAGTACAAAACATAATTAAATAACTCTAAACAATCCACAATTTATTTAAATATTGAAATTAAAAGTTATAGTAGAATGAATACCTAGATTTAGTCAAAATTTTTGATGAAAAATGTAAGAACGCCAAACTTCATAAAGCCCAAATTGGAGAAAAGTGAGGGTTTTTACTAATGAGTATGCTTATGATCTCTAAATAGATGGTTGTGAGTTATAAAATGATGAAAAAGAATGCTTGGGAAGGTGAAATTATTTAGAAAAATCTATTGTAAAGCTTAAATTAGAAAAAAAGAAAGAAAGGAAGAAGCAGTGAAAAGTAATGTAGATATGACGCAACAATACTCTTATAGTGCTAGAATATGATCTAAACACTGTAGGGTGTATGGGCCATATTATGCACATATGGGGATAACACGTGTAAGACACAAGAATAGGAAATTACATGGGGTAGTATTAATGGAACATGAGGAGGATATATGTATTGACATAATATTGTGTTATATGAAATAAATTATAGAAAATAAATAGAAGCATCAAGTGAAAAATAATGGTTATACATAAGAACATGTAAGTGATGTGTTATAGATTTTGAAAATTTAATTTTGATCGATGGGAGGACATGATCTATACATATCGTATTGTTGGAAAAATTGTGTTGGAATTATGTCGTGTATTCCCTATATTGAAAACCTATACTCTTTGATTTCCATTTAATACCTAAATATGAGACATAAATGGTACCTTGCTAGGTTTATGTTATGCAAAGGATAAATTAAAAAGTTTTATATTATCAATAGAAGGTATGTCGTTAGGTATGTTTTGTATCCTATGTAGTGTCTTGGAATATAAGGGGAAACAATGTTATATCTTTTCCTTATCTAAAACTAAAATATAATGCTTCTTTATATGAAAAGTTATAGGTCAGTAGGGTGTGGCATATTAGGTTATTGGTAAGACATGAGGCTTATATACTACCTTTTATGAGTTATGTCTAAAACTGGTGTATTTTTTTTCTTTTTTTGACTCTATAGGCAAACATAAGGTATGGCGTAGGGAGAGCATAGCAGGGTTTTCTAGGATATGAAAGACATACAAGACCATGTATTAACGATATCCTGAAGTGGTTCTCTCAGCATCTTTAACAAAACTTCGTTCAGGTTAATATAGGTTAGACATGAGAATATGTTTTGACTGTGTTGAACTATAAATTTGCAAAGAAAAAAGGTACTAACTCTAAAAATCATCCATGAAAAGTTATTCTAGATTCAACAAGATAAGTTCTTAAACATAATATTAACACTAAGAAAAATAAATTACTACTAGCAAAAAATTAAACTAAATAAGTTTAAAACATGAAAAGAAAATAATTATTGGATTATCTCCTAACCAACACTAATTATAGGTCATAATCTCAACTCCTTTTAATTCTAATGTCATCCTGACAATCCCCTAGTTATAGGGTGGATTCTACCCTTTTGATGTTTGCCACCCATCTTACTCTTGTTCTTCTTCTTAACTAGTTTAATAACTTATAAGCATATTTTATGCTTCCCTAGAATGGGATTACTATTCTCTTTCATTTTTTCATGTATTTATTACGTTGGCGTCTTATGTGTTTGCCTAATGTACAACATACGATATTTTATATCAACCACAACCAAATAATGGAAATTATTATGCTTATCAATAACGAGACTTATGGGTTCAAATTTCTTAAACTCTTTTTCTTTATTCTAAACCCTTAAAGTCAATTTTCCTATCATGCATATATATTAAATTCTTATAAGTAGTGAAAAAGGGTATTCAAAATATCAAAGGTACATATGTGTCTAACTTATTCATTTTGATGGCTACATTCTCCATTATGTCTAATAGATACTTGAAAGAATAGTAGCTAATTATAAGGAAATGGTAGTAGGCTTTGGATTACCCACCTTGAGTTTTTTTAGAATAGGAAAGGCCATAAGATTGACACTTGCCCCTAAATCACAGAAAATATGATCAAAGATCATATCACAAATAATACAAAGAATAGAAAAACTGCTAAGATCTTTAAGTTTAGAAGCTAATTATATTGAATAATTGCTTTACACTCTTTAATCTACAACTTCAAATTCCCCAATCTTTCCTTCATAAGGTATCTCCTTTAAAAACTTATCATAGGATGGCATTTGTTTCAGAGCATTCATGAAGAGGATATAATACATATTTTTTAAGAACTTCCAAAATTTTCCAAGCTATTTGTTTCATTTAACCTTACTCAAATATTTAGGGAAAGGGCACAAATGGTTTATATGGTATGGATATTCATCATCTTCTCTTCTTTTCTCTTCCAAGGTTTAACTTTTCTCACTAGATGTCTTAACTTCCTTGTCTTTCATACTTTTAAATTTTTATTAGTTAAGGATTCTTTAACAGTTTACCATTCCTCAAAATCATAATATTACAATGCTCTTTAGGGCTTTCATATTTGTCACGAAGTTGACAAAGTGATCAAACAAAAGTGCTAACTTATTGGTAATTTTTTTATATTAGTACTTTTGTTTAGGGCAAGTACTTAGTAAGGAACATTTGGGACAATTGATAATAGGTGGTAATAGATCCTATTGGCAAGGTTTACAACTATCATCTTACCTTATCCCTTAATGAAAAAGGAAATAACCTTAGTTTTAAGGGATCTAGTGATACATCATTATGCTTCAGTGTATCACAATACTCCAAGAACCTAAGGAGGTGTAAATTTGAGTCTTGAGTTAGGAGATCTCCAAATTAAATTTGTTGCACCATAAAGAGAAGGTGGGGATTTATCTCAAAATTTTTGGCTTTGATATTAGGCCTTATAATGCCTAAACTAATGCCTTAAATGTTTTCTGCAAAAACTTCCTTAAAAAATCTCATATTTTCTACATCACTCTTGACTTCTTTACCCTTTGTATGTTTCTAGAGTCTTCTTCTTATATATAGAGTTTGTTCTATCTCAGGGTCTAGTTCAATAAGAATCCTAAGATTTTTGGTTTTTTGTAAATACAAAGTGAATTAAAAAATTAGAAAGAACAACATATAAGAAAGAAAAGAACAAAACATAAATAAATCACTATCATGAATCTTGAATTATTGATGAATCTTTCTGAAATCCTTGTTCCTTTTCCAAGATTGTGTTTTTCCTTAATCTCTCACTATTGTATCTAATTTCTAATTAACTCTTTCAACTTTTAAACTCCTCTGTGGTCAAAAACTCTATTCTTTCTCATTCCCTATTCTTTTAATAAATTAAACCCTAATTGTTTATACCAAATATGACCATAATATAAGACCATGTAAGCCCTTATGTTGCTTTATCTAACATTTTATAATTTTTATGTAAGTCAACACTGCTAATATAGGACCTTTTGAACCACATGTTAGTGAACATAGATTGAACGTAGAGGGTATGTTTATTAAGCAACGAGAAATAAATGTCCCTTTGTAGAACACTTCCTCAACATGGAGCTATATGTATGCTATGATCTCTTGATAATATATTTTTGAGTTAAAGAAAATAAGATAAGATGGAATATGGAGAGTAATATGATGATGTATTCCTGCCACATTCTCAAGTCCTTATTTACTTCTTCTAAAGTTTCTCCAAATCAAGTTAATTCTTCTCCAAATTTGTTTCTTTTCTTTAAAAAGGTAAGAAAAAGATTTGGAACAAAATAGAACTTATTTTGATTATCAAATCTTATAAAGATATCCAAAACAAAAGTATAATTCTATAGAAATCATGCAATAGAGAAAGTATATCTAGCATACATTATCCATTACCACGCATAAAAATTATTATAAAAATAATGTTAATTTTTTCGTTGTTTTAAGAATAAATGATGGAAAAAATTATAATTGATATGGTTAAAAAATTTAACCAACTCAACTTACAGTGATGCTTGGATTTTCCTACCTACTTCTATTTGTTCTTTCATCATTTCTTCAAGCTTGACATTGTCACCTCATACCTCTAATCTATAATACAATTATATAAGCTTTTCTACCTTCCCATATACATTTTCCTACATATGTCAAACTTCTTCATTTTTTATTAGTTTCCATTGTTATCTCCTCCCTTCAATCTACAACATAATGTAAACAATAAGTTTGTTAATTACTTTTTTCTTAATTTTCATTTTCTTAATAATGTAAACAAGTGCATTCCCCCAAAGAGATTCCTTCTTCTGTTAGTTTGTTTATTACTTTTTTCTTAATTTTCATTTTCATCTATAACTTGGAACACAATCGATTAAGTAATTCTACTTTCCATTGCCATACCAATTAGTATTGGTATCATTGGTATCCCACTTATGGATTCATACTTATAAAAAGTTAAAATTTTCAATTTTTGTATCACAGTAAATTATTATAATTTTTATCCAATAATATAAATAAGATTATAGGTTTATAAATCATTTGGCTACTATTGAAGATAAAATTGCAAATTACAGTATTATGCTGCATAAGTTGTAATGCTATTGTTATTTAAAATTTTGAGACTTGCACTAATGAGAGTTATAAGATATACGATAAAGAATTTTAGAGGCTTTTTTGGTATTTTATTGATAAGTTCTAGTTTATATTTTATTAAAAACTTAGGTTCTAAGTTAGCTAATATTTGTTTAAAGCGAAAGTTACAATTGGGACGTGGGAAAAATAAATTAAAAAGGACAACAAAGAGGAATTAAAGTGCTCATATGTAAGAACAAAGTTTCAGTATGAATACACAAGATTTGAAATCTTAATAAGATATGATCTATTGGTGTGAAGTACTTTTTTAATAATATGGTGGTATTTTTTGTATAATCTAGTGATTATTATTTTTAACAATGTTGTAGTATTTTTATATAATACAGTGGTATAGTGGAGATGAATAATGAAATGAAAAACAAGAAGAGATCTTTAGATGTTACAACTCTATATAGTTATAGAGAGAATATCGAGATGGAGATGGTAATAGGAATGAAAATGAAATTTGAAAATTCTGAAATAATATTTGATTTTAACTAAAAGTCTATAAGGTGTCTATGTTTGTGTTTACTATAAAGGAAGGAAGGAAAGATGACAAAACGGAGTTTAAGAGTAGTGATTAGTGCTAATTTGACTACGTTTTCAGTATGATTTTTATATCATGTTCAATATGTTTATGTTTTTTTAAGAATTGTTACTCAATGTGGCTTATATTTTTTGCCATATGTAGGTTATTAGTCCATTTTGTTTCTTTAGTAACTGACCATATTAACTAACATAGTCTAGGCATGGACTCGTGTTAATGACATTCAAACTTATGTTCCTAAGATGTACTCTTGGATGGAAGATTAAGGAATTGTTAAGCAAACAGGATTGTAACATAAACCTGTGTTATATGCCTATATTATTAGTGATTTTTTAAATGTGAATTATATTTTTTGCATATGTTAAGAATACGAGCCTGTCGTAAGTTTGTA
The DNA here is from genome assembly GCA_025594535.1 of Erythroxylum domingense. Taxonomy (NCBI): domain Eukaryota; kingdom Viridiplantae; phylum Streptophyta; class Magnoliopsida; order Malpighiales; family Erythroxylaceae; genus Erythroxylum; species Erythroxylum domingense. The sequence continues at coordinate 24,589,566 of JANQBM010000007.1, read as the reverse complement.
TTAAGCCCTTATTGAGTGAGACAATTTTATGAGCATAAAAGATAACTTTAGGAATTAAAGAATAAAGGAGACCAAACAATAGTCAAAAGTAGCCAAGCTAGAGCATCTTGACACAAGAATGAATCAACTTTAAACAGCAATAAGGGGATTCCAATAATGTTTAATAAAGGAACTTTAAGAATTAAAAAATCCATGAGAATGGCTTCTTTTATCTTATTTCGTTCTTGATTCTTGTTAGATTTCTTTAATTTAGTATTAAATAAATTGAAATAAATCTACACAAGATGAAGCCTAGAGCAATTTTGATGTGTGATTAATTATTTATACATTCATTTCTTATCACTTGGTGATTATTGTTATGAAATGTTTAAGATACTCATTTTAGTTAATATTTGATTTTAGGTACCATTTGGAAGCATAAAAGATAAATTGAGTTAAGAGCACATTCATTAAGCCAACATTTTGATATCCAAACTCAATTACCCTTGTGGAATAAGAAAGAGATGGATTAGGGTGAGTATTGGAAAAAAATCATAAGAAGAATAACAATTCAGCAAAACCTGGGAGATGCACGATCATGTAGATACTTTTGTGGCTATGTATACAATTGGAAAACACATTTTGGACTTACACAATTAGATACACAGTTATGTATCCATCAGTGTATCTTCATAAAATTCACATTTTTTACTTATATAGTTTGATACATGATTGCGTACCAAACCGTTTATATACCTAAAAATCTAATTTCTCATACAAATAGAATATTTTATTAGAAAAACAACAGAAATCAACTTGGGACTTTATGAAAGGGAGAAAACAACAGAAGTTAACTTGGGACTTCATGAAAGGCAAAAAACTTACTCTTTCAAGACCTATAGAGGGTTAAGCTTCCCTATTCCCATTCGGAGGTAAAATCAATGCCTAGGATCAACGTTAAGTATATCTTTTCATTGTGTAATGTTGAATCGCTCTCTTTATGGATTGTTATCATTGTTCTAGTTCTATTGATTTGGGTGTTGTAAAGATGATTTGAATGTGTTCATTGGATTGTTTTTATGTAAACGCATTGCTCGAATCTTTAATATACTAATAACCTTGAATCACTAGGAACAACGTGGCATAGGTTAGATAACTGAAACTTATATGGTTACTGCCTAGATTGGTCTATTTTCCTTATTAGTAAACTGTCAAATTAAATCTAGAGAGCTTATTGTAGGGTGTTCAATAGTTAGGATTAATAAAAAGATTTTTTAAATTAAACACAACCTAAGGAAAAAACGAGATTAATAGAGCTTGTTATTAATCTATGATCAATAGTTCTAAGAGAGGTGTGAAAACATTATAGTAATGAAATATGTTTAATTGTGTGTAAGCTAAGATTAATCAGAGAACCGGATTGTAAACACATTCATCACTTTTATCATTTTTGACTATTGGAATTAAATTGCTTTCATTGATTCACTTTTACTTTGTTTCCTTAATTGTATCGACCCAAACCCCCTTATATCATTAACATCAACTATTTTTATCACAAAAGTTAAACAAACACTCTCTGTGGATACTATCCTTACTCACTGCGATTATAAATCTTAGTGTGCAAAGTTAGGTTTATTTTATGATGCATTTGACATGCATCAATAAGTTTGACTTCGTTACTAGGGATTGTGATGCTTTACTTTTTTTTTTTTACTTCAATTGGTGTTAGGTGTATATATTTGTTTATAAATAGTTTTTACAGTTTTGTTTAATTTTTTCATGTTTGCTAGTTTTGGTGGATGGTATTAACAAGATTTTCTCATAAAGAACCTATACAATTTGACCTGGAGATCAAAAGGACAACATAAAGATTACAAATGGAAGCAAGAAGAACTCTTGAAGCAGAACTAAGGCTTGACTTTGAAGAAACAATGGAAAATCCAAGAACATTAAGGGGAGTTGGCTATACCAGACTAAACCCAAAGGACCTTATGTATTACATTTCCTAATTTTACTAAACATTTAAGTCTAGTTTATTTCATTTGTTACCGAATTTTCATGTTTTTGCAGATGAGTATGCTCATAAACATCTCAAGGAGCTCGATGTGGTATGTCTAAGTATGAAGCCTTCAAGGGAGACAGACGAGCAAATCATATTGAGGGTTTTCCCATTCTCACTGAAAGATACAATAAAGGATTGATTATTTGATCTACCTGCTAGAAGCGTCAATACATGGATTAAGATAAAGACGCCATTTTTGGAGAAATATTTTCCATCATCGAAAACAGTCAATATAAGAAAGGAAATATGTGGGATAAAGCAACACAACGATGAGTCCCTTTACGAGTACTGGGAACGTTTCAAGAAACTATGTGCTACTTGCCCAAACCACAACATTATAGAGCAACTTCTTATCCAATATTTCTATGAAGGATTACTGCCTATAGAGAGGAGTTTGGATCGAGCATTGTGTGAGAAGACTTCTATAGAAGCTAGGATTTTAATTGAGCACATGGCCACTAATACCTAACAATTTGACATTCTCAATGAAGTTCACCATATAAATGATGTAAGTACTTTATCCATCAAATATCATTTAGATGAGCTAATATCTTTTGTTAGAAAACTTGTAGTTGGACAAGCACAGGTAAAAGCATGTAAAATATGTGCAAATACAAACCATCCAACTAATGAGTTCCCAATGTTACAAGAGGGAAGCATGGAATATGTAAATGCTACAAGAGGAAATTTTCAGAATCCATATTCCTATACGTATAACCAGGTTAGAGAGATCATCCTAACTTGAGTTATAAGGGAATTAAGTAACATAATCACTTCCATAATAGGCCACTAGAAATGTAATAATTACAACCAAGACCACAAGCCTCTTCCTCAAATTTAGGTCCATCTCTGGAAGGTTTAGTTAAGACTCTTACTACTAACACACTTTAATTTAAATAAGATATAAAATTGAGCATATAGAACTTGGAAAACAAAGTAGGTAGATGGAGATGGCTATCAACCTCTTAGAGTCACAAAGTAGAGGAAAGCTGCCATATCAACTCGAGGTGAACCCAAAGAATGTTAGTGCTATAACCTTGAGTAGTAGAAAGGAGCTTGAGGTTCCCAAGAGGACCCCACCAAGGATTGCATATGAAGAAAAAAGAAAAAAGAAGTTGGAAAAGGAAGGAAATCCCTCTACTGGTAAAAAGGTAAACCTTAAAAGTCTTAATATAGTTAAAACTAATCCTCCACCTTTTCTTAGCAGATTAGAAAAATCTAACAAGGAGGAAAATGATAAGTAGATATTAGAGACTTTCCGAAAGGTAGAAATGAACATAGCTTTTCTAGACGTAATCAAGCAAGTACCTAGGTATGTAGAATTCCTTATGGAATTTTGTACTAATAAAAGAAAGCTGAAAGGTGATGATGGGTAAGAATGTTTTTGCTGTCTTTAAAAAAAAAGAAACCTTGGAAATGTTGAGATATAGGTTTGCTTACTATTCCCTGTAAAATTAGTAACACTGAGATCAATAGAGCTATGTTAGAATTAGGAGCTTCAATTAATGTTATGCCTCATTCAATTTATGATTCCTTAAATCTAGGCCCTTCAAAAGAAAAAAGTGTTAACATACAACTAGTCAATTGTACTAACCTTTACCCTGATGGTATAAATAAGGATGTGTTAATGCAAGTAAATAAGTTGGTATTTTATGTAGACTTCTATGTAGTTGATATGAATGATAATCTTCATACAATGTCATACTTATCTTGCTTGGGAGGTTGTTTCTTAAAATGACTCAGACAGAGATACATGTTCATGTGGGCACCCTTATGATGGAATTAGATGGGGAAGTCATTTATTTTAAAAAAATTTATGCAATGAAACATCCTTAGGATGACCATTCTATTTTATCTGTTGATGTGATTAATCCTCTGCTGCAGGAAATGTTTAAATTGTGTTACAAGGATTAATTAGAGATAGTTTTGATTGAGCACTTAGAACTAGAAGCCACTAATGGTTTTGAGTTGGGAGAAGAGTTAATTAAAATGGAACCTAACTTAAATTCACAATCAAATGACCCTAAACTTCCACACTTGTGTAGCTTACTCATGCATCTCTCATATCTTGGATCCCCATCTAAAACCATTTTAATCATTCTTCCCATCTTCAATGCGTATGACCTATTAGGTTCCTGGTTATATTGACCACTTGAATTAACATTTAACTCAAGCAAGTCATGAGCGGTCTCTGGAAATACATCATGACCACCAATTAATTAAAAAGTCAGTGGTTTTACTACGATTCTATAGACCATGTTCCCGTGCAATTTGTCCTTTCACCATCTATACCCCATTTTGTTCAGAGTATGGTTAAAGTGTCAACTCCTACTTGACTGACTATAACACACCTAGCATAAGTGATGTTAGTTCTTGTTCATGAGGCTCATTACTCAATTGGATAAGTCACTAAAAACTATTTTTATGACATTTCAACTTTGGCTAGAGATTCCCGAGTAATGACCCTGACAAGAGGTCATAAGTATCATCTCCTTTTACTAGGGGTGGTGAATCCTTTATTGTCTATTCAATTACCTTAGAATACATCAAGTTATACCCAATCACCACCCTCTGAGCAACCTCTGAGAGGCAATGAGGAACGTAGTCAAAGTGTAGGATCAATATCCAAAATATCTATAAGCACCTCAAGTCTAAGAATATTTGCACAATTGTTATGATAAGACTATCATTGACATTAGAATAGATTAGCCATGTGATTTTCTTATAACAGGTCATCCAATGTACTTACTACTCTTAGTAAGCATCTACATGTTAACTCAAAACAACTCATGCTTATAGTTTATGAGATCCACTGCTTGATCCAATAAAGGAGTATAACATATGTTAGTGTGTCTTGATTAATAATGTCCCGTCTCATTAATCCTATAACTAAGGATAATTTAGATACTAAGATAATTACAAATGATAGGGATCTCATTATCATGATCTCATCATGATTTCCTTTATGCTATGTAATGTATTAAGGACTTCATTGATTCGATTTAAGATCGTTATCAATTCATGAAGAAATTGATCATCAAATTAATGAAAATTCTTATTTAGTAATCATAAAGATTTATACAATAAGTGCTAAAGGTATTACGTTTAGAGCATTTCTCTAACAACCTCCTACTTGCACTAAATTCAGTCGTCTTTGTAACTAATACCATAGTCAAGTACATGAGAATCATATCTCTTTGAGGAATCAGCTTAGTTGAAGGATCAACAATATTATGACTAGTGTCACTCTTTCTATCTTGACATCACTTCTACCAATGATTTCTCTAATAAAATTGTATCGCCTGAGTATATGTTTGGATTTCTGATGAGACCTTGGTTCGTTTGCTTACGCTATGGTACTATTGTTATCACAATACAACTGTATTGGGTCAAAAATCCCAGACACTAATCCAAGTTCCATGATGAATTTCTTGATCCAAGCTACTTCCTTTGCTGCTTCTGAAGTGGCAATGTACTCTGCTTTGGTTGTTGAATCTATAGTTGTCTCTTGTTTAGAAATCTTCCAACTGACTTCTCAACCATTCAGTGTGAAAATATATCCTGACTGGAATCTGGAGTCATCCTTGTTGGATTGGAAACTAGCATTTGTATACCAACTCATAATAAGATCTCCTTCTCCATATACCAAGAATGCATCCTTAGTTCTTCTCAAGTACAAATGGATATTCTTGATAGCCACTCAATGACCCTCACCAAGATACGACTAGTATTTGCATGTAACACTTATAGCATAAGATACATTAGGCCTCATACATAACATAACATACATGATTGATCCTATAGCCGAAGCATAAGGAATCAAATTCATGCGAGTCCTCTCATCTTGTGTCTTTGGACACATAGATTTCGAGAGTGTAATCCCATGCATCATAGGAAGATAACCTCTCTTGGACTGCTCCATGCTAAACCTAATAGTCTACTAGTTTTACACTCAAAAATCACAAGTATATAGGTGGTGACCTGTATTTAAAAAATAGATATCGATCCCACGAGGATTGATGATTAGGCACCACTTAATTCATACCAAACTTTTTTTAAGAACCAAAATTATTTTATGAAAAAAAAATGAAAAATTAAATTAAAATTAATTGACTAACAATGAACAATTGATAAAACCAAAATACAGAAAATTGGAATTCAAGATTTTAACAACCAGAGATCACTTTTTCCCTATCTTGTCGCCCTTCTATTTTATTAATCGAATTATGTCTCACCTAAAACATTCAAATGCATTAACTACCCTCGCTCAAGGTGTAATTAATTTTCCATAATCAAATTAAATGAAGTTGATTAAGCAATCTCTTAATCTACCAAATCACTCCACCAATTTAACTAGTTATTAAGTTATCCTATGGGTGATCAATTAAATTACCTAAGATCTCTCTTTCGAATAATCAATTAACGTGATGAATGTACGTTTATAGAATGCCACCTCTCGTTGTACAATCCTACACAGATTACCCTACTCAATCTCTCAATCTATTGCAAAGTGTAAATATATCCAATATTCTCCAAAGACATCTTTCGTTCAAATCAATAAAATAAGAGTTTAACAAGATAGTTCAAAAGTAATCCCTAAAAAATAAATTAGCCACTCATGGTGTCTATAGTATCTCCAACAATTGAATAATCCATAACACAATAACTATAAGAGATAAAAACGAAAAAAAATTAAATAAAGAAAACTCCTTCTCTTCTTTGCCAAAATCTAGAAATTTCAGTGTTGGTAAGCTCTTCTCCCAATTGTGATTCATGATCTTTGAATCTACACCTTCGTTAAGACTCAAAACCTGGATTTTTCACTCAAGGAGGCTCTTCTACAGAGGTGTATCACGTCCTCCTTCATCCATAGCAGTTTATTTTCTTATATAGTCCAGAATACCTAAAAATTAAGTGATCACTGACTATGGTCTTGGATTAAACATCCCACAATTATGGGAATTTGATTGTGGGAGTTGGCATGATTTCCACAATCATGGGTTCTTGTACCAGAATGCTTCCTATTTTCTTCTCCTTTTTTGGTCTCTAGCTCAATCTCAAAGTTGCTCAATCTCCATTCCTACATACAAATAATCAGTTCTTACTCTAAATTAACATTAAATATAAAGAAGAACAAATAAGATCAAACTAAACGAAAACGTACAAAATGAATCCCAAAATATAACAATAATAAACTATTATGCAAGAAATATATGCCAATTGCTTAGAAAAAACACATACTAATGCACAATTATCAAATTCTCCACACTTAAATCTTTGCTTGTCCTCAAGCAAAATAAACACAACAATCAATTCCATAACTTCATTTTCACAAAGATTAAAGCATACAATCCCTCAAAGTTTAGCCAACTCAAATATCAAGTTACTACACATATCATAACTACTTTTTATTAGTGTACATAAGCAAACTCAACATATGGCACCATCACTCAAAGATAAGTATAGATGCAAAATGAATATTCCTCATATTTTCATTCATTTCTCTCAAGTGTTTGATGGTTAGTGTTTTGCTCAAACTTCCTATAGGAAACTACACTTCTATAGGCTTGTTAATACACCAATTCTCCTATACAATGATTGCATGCATAAATAGATCAAAAGGACTTGTTTAGGGTTGTAATGTGGTAAGGGTTAAGGTGGGTAAAGAGGATAAAGGTTTTAACACAAGCATTTGTAAAGTAAAAAGTGGGTAAAAGGCATAACAAAACATAATTCCGAGATACACAAGTGTGAATATGCTATTACTCTGTACTTATTGATGCTACTCAAGTGTTCTTCCTTTTTCTTTTCTTTTTTAATTCATTTTTTCTGTTTCTTTTTATATGGAAGAAACTATGATTAAAATAGCAACTAAATACAATGTGATTCAAAAGCAGAAGTATCCTCAACTTATCTCATTAAAAATGTTTTGCAACAATCCTAACTAATGCATTATTTAATACTTTACTAAGCTTGTGAATGGGTAGGTTAATGGGGTTTTGTGTGTTAAAATTTTTAGGTATTTTCAAGAAACAAAATGGTTAAGACTAAATTATGTAGCAAGTAGGGGTGGACACAGTTCGGTTTGGTCAGTTTTGAGCATATTTTATAGACCGAACCGAATAACAGGTTTTTTGATACAATAAAACTGAAACCGAACCGAATATCAAATAAAACTGAATTTATTTGCGGTTTGGTTAAGTTCAGTTCGGTTGGGCCTAAAATTTTGGGCTAATTTTGCTGCATGTCCAAATTTTTAATTTCTTTTTTCAACCATTTTTTAAAAGAGTAATAAAAACAATACCTCAAGCATATATATCAGAACAAAATTAAACAAGTATTGCCCTGTTCGGTGATTAACTTTTCAGCCCTAACCTAGTTTTACTTTTGAAATCTAATACAAAATAAAATAAATATTACATTTTCACTTACAAGATTTGAACAAAACACACACAAAACTTAAAAATAATTACAATTTACAATTTACAAGTTCCAAAATGGCTTGAATACTTCATAAAAAAGGCTTCTCCAAGATAGAATGCATTTCTATCTGTCTGTCATTGTGCATGATCCAAAAAATAAGTGCACAATCCACTGGTAATTACAACTAGATAAGCTTTGCATTTATACACAACTGTGCTACACAACCTACAAGTGCAAAGCATCAAATTCACAAGTGAATATCAAAGGAAGCAGAAGGCAGTGCATACACGGTAGTTAACTAATTAATAAACATTGTTCATTTTTTTAAGTTTATAGTTAAGAAATTTACTTAAATTGGAGGTCTGCTTTCAAGTTGACTTTGGTTGGATGTCTTTCTTTGCAGCTTCTTCAGCAATGTCTACAAAGAAAACCAAAAGGATAAGTAGATATCTGTAATACTAATTTATGAAGGATAAAAAATAGTACAACATAAGCAGGAAAAATGGAATAGCATACATGAATCTATTGCTTCATAAAAGGCAACGTCATCTATAAAAAATATATCAGCCATTGGGAAGCAATCAAGCTAGTTTTGCAAGCATATAAGATTTTCAACCATCTTAGGAGTTAATGAACTCCTAAATGGGTCAAGAATCCTTCCCCCAGTGCTAAAAGCACTCTCAGAAGCCACAGTAGATACTTGTATAGCAAACACATCCCTTGCTACCTTAGGGAGTATATGATATCTAACCCCATTAACCCTCCACCAATTTAGGATGTCAAAATTCTGAACATTTCTTGGTTCAGAAGGTTCTTCCAAATACCTAGAAAGCACAACAAATGAAATACAGATCACAGAATCTTAAACTCAGAGAAAAGTATCACAAATATGCAAATAAAGCAGTAAATCCAACAACACATAATATATATCAAAAAATATACTCAATTGCTACTAGTTAGTTAAAACTGATTTACTTTTCAACATCATTCTTCACTTCGTTGACAATTTTCTCCTCCTCTCTCTGCTTGTGAAATTGGGTCATAATTTCATTAAAGAAATCATCACCAGCCGAAGG
>JANQBM010000007.1:24538295-24571714 GCA_025594535.1 Erythroxylum domingense | reverse complement strand
GACTTAACTTCTAAGAACTTAAGTGTTCTTCCTAAAATGCCCCTACAAGATCATGTTCTTTCAATTCTAACTAACTCTATAAGCTTTTCTAACTTAATCTAAATTTCTCCTTTTTAATCCATCAATCTTTAAAAAAAATTTCTACCCCAAAGACATTATAATTAATTCCTAACCACAACAAATTAATCAAATTGAACCTCAACATAAACTAAACATATGCTTACTAGTAAGAAGAGGATCGGGGTCCAACAGTTGGGTCCAGTCAATTATTGGCTTTCATAAGTGAGCGTAGGTTCACACTAGTGGTTATGTTGCAATTCTTACAACCTAATGTCAAAGAGAGAATGTGTTAGGCTGTATGTAAATGCATGTCAATTAGGAATTTACTAACATGCATTATGACTCTCATTATTTTCTCACAAATCCATAACCCTCATTATGAATCCGAGAGAACTTGTATAGAAGTTCTCTTAGTGGGTCGATATCTAATATCTCTAGAAATGACCTTGGGTTTGCCCATCAAGCCACCCTAGGCCAATCATTAGGTATCAGTCATACCAATTGAATTTGTAATGCAGCCATCAAATCTAATGCTATTAACTGTTGATGTGTGCACACATATTGGGCTATCAACTCTTGATACATGTACACTACCCAACTTCACCTCTATCCACATTGACCTTAGTGAGAGATTTCTACTTAGGTCTCATCTAATTAGGAAACTCCTGTATGTGTATGTGTGTGTGTGTGTGTGTGTGTGTGTGTGTGTGTGTGTGTGTGTGTGTTACTATAACTATGGGGCATGATATGGACACCTAATCATATTGGGCTTAAGTCTATAACCATCCATCATACAAGCCCACTCATATTCCTAACATGTATCCTCTAATGCATAAAATTAAACACATCAAAATTCGTTGTGACAAGTTATGGATCCTACATTTTGGAAGTTGATTCAACTTTTGAATCTAATTTCGTCATAAGTGTTATATTGGCTAAATTTAATCTTTTATGTCATTTCAGTTTAGAATTTAATATTAATCAAATTAAATTAAAATCATAATTCCAGAAATTAATTCAAACTTAATTCACCTTAAAATTGATTATTTGATGTCAAAATTAATCATTTTAATTTTTTCATATGAAAATTAAACATTTTAATTTTGTTTCATATGCCAATTTCTAGTCTTACTATAAAATAATGCTCTACTTAAATTAATTCAAAACTATTTTCCAAAATTTCCAAAACTTCAAATCATCATTCCATGCATCTCCAGGTTGTTTCAAGTTCATCAAAATAAGTTTGGAATCACCCAAAAATTATCAAGATAACCGAAACACCATTAAAATGCTAACAATGACAACTTTGACATCAAAACTTTTTATGAAAATTTTAATTTGAGAAAAATCATTTTGACATGCTTCATTCATCAAAATAACATATTTTTGTCACATAAAGATTTTTTTAAGGTTTTTGGAACCGAAACATAAACATACAAAATTATCAAACAAAACAGATCCATGGATTTCTTCAAAATTGACCAGATCTGATTATTGTTTGAAATTTTATTAAGAAAATGTTAATAAATTTTGGAAAAATTCCAGAGGTGTAAACACATTCTTACATAAAATTTCCAAAATCAAAATCCATGAAAAACATGTTAAACCTCATCAGTTTATCCAACTAACAACATATGTTCAGCAGAAAACAGTTTTCCAGCATTTTGTTAGAAATTTGACAATAAATATTTCAATCACATTGAAATCAATTTTCAATCACTAAAACCATCTAAAAACAAGTCATGAGTAGATAAGTAATAAAATCATGAAAACAAATTTTCATAATCTAATTTTTTAAAACCAAACCCATAGTCATCATAGCCATGCAATCCTATTGCGTATGTAATAGAAACTACATCTAATAGGCATAAGATTGCTCTGATAACACTATTAGGTTTTGATTATGGATCACATAGTAGAAAATATGCAACAGAAAATAAAACAAAACCTAGAAAATACATAATCAAACATGTTTCATTAGATGTAGTAAAAAAACATGAACTTAAGATGTGTACCTTATAAACTCCTTCGTTCTTCTTTGTCTTCACCTCTTCGGGTTGTTGTAAACCAAAACAACTAAAGGAGGACATCTTTAATGATATCCACACGAAGAGAAAAGCTTCAGAACTCTTAGGAAGAATGATTAGAACACACACAAAGTGCTAGCTTTGATGTATATTCTTGAGATAATAGTTTAGAGAATAAGTGTAAGATAAACTCTTCACATTTCTCAATAGTTTTCTTACAATACTATGCACGAAAATGAGTGAGTTTCTCCCAACTTTTGGCCTCCTCTAACCCTTATCATGAATGGAGGAATAATAGGAATTAAGTGTCTATAAATGCCATTTAATTTGGCTTGAAATGTTTGCTAGAAATCTAGAAAATTTCAAAGTTGGTAGCCATGTGACACTTGCTTTCTTTCATTCCTTTGCAACGTTTCTTATCGTGATCATATCGCGATACAATCCCTAAATATTCTCTCATATCTTGGATCATTATCCAAACTCATTTTACTCATTCTTCACATCGCCAATACGTGTGTCCCATTAGGTTCTCAGTTATGTTGGCCACTTGAATTAAAACTTAATTCAAGCAAGTCATGAACGGTATCTAGCAACACATCATGACCTCCAATTAATCAAAAAATTAGTGGTTTGACTACATACTCTTCTATTGACAATGTTCCTATGCAATTCTTCCTTTCACCATATATACCTCACTTAGTTCAAAGTATGGTTAAAATGTCAACTCCCAGTAGACCGACTACATCACATCTAGCCCAAATGATGTTAGTTCTTGTCCCTTAGGCTCATTACTCAATTGAATATGTCACTAAATACTATCTTCATGACATTTCCACTTTGGCTAGAGATTCACGAGTAATGACCCCGACAAGAGGTTGCGGGTATCGTCTCCTTCTATAGGAGTGGTGAATCCTTTATTGGCAACTCAATTACCTTCAAATACCTCAAGCTGTACCCAATCACCACCATATGAGCAACCTCTGAGAGACAACGAGGAATGAAGTCAAAGTACATGATCAGTATCTAAGATATCCTTAAGCACCTCAAGTTTAAGGATATTTGCATCATTGTTATGATGAGATTATGGTTAACACTAGAATAGATCATCCATATGATTGTCTCATAGCAAGTCATCTATCATTGACACTAGAATAGATCATCCATATGATTGTCTCATAGCAAGTCATCCATTGTACTTACTGCTCTTAATAAGCATCCATATGTTAACTCTAAACAACTCATGCTTACAGTTTATGAGATCTACTGCTTGATCCAATTAAGGAGTATAACATGTGCTAGTATGTTCTGATTAATAATGTCCTGTCTCATTAATCCTATGACTATGGATAATTTAGATACTAATATAATTACACATGATAGGAATCTCATTATCATGATTTTCTTCATGCTATGTAATGTATCAAGGACTTTATTAATTCAATTTAAGATCATTATCAATTCATAAAGAATATGAACATTAAATTAACGAAAATGTCTTTTATTAATCATAAAGATTTGTACAATAAGTGCTAAAGGAGATTGCCTTTAAAGCACTTCTCTAACACTTTGTGACCTTTGTCGATGATTACTTCAGAAGATGCTGAGTGTATCCTATCAAGAGAAAGGCAGATGTATTTCCAACCTTCACATCCTTTAAAGCACAGATTGAGGTAGGGACGGGGAAGAAAATTAAATGCCTCAAGATTGATAATAGTGGAGAATATATTGGAAATGATTTCATTGACTTTTGTAATCAAGAAGCATCAAACGTTAATTCACGGTGCCTCACACTCCTTAATAAAATGGAGTGGCAGAGTGAATAAACAGAACTCTGCTTGAAAAAACTAGAGTCATGTCAACTGCAAGTATGGCAAAGTCTTTCTGGGCAGAAGAAGTGAAGACGATCTGCTATGTGATTAATTGATCGCCAACAAGATCAATTAATCTGAAGACATAGTTGGAGATATGGACCGGTAAAATAGTAGATTATTCTTAGTTGCAAACATTTGGAAGTCTTGTGTTCATTATGTACAATACCTGAGAGATCACAAAACTAGATCCAAATCCAGAAATTGTAGATTTATAGGGTATGTTAATGGAGTCACGGGGTATCGGCTGTGAGATCCCACTGCCCACAAGCTCGTCATTAGCAGAGATGTCATATTTACAGAAGATAAACTACAAGAGAAAGATCAAAATAACACATTTAAAGAAAATTCAAAGGTTGTATCAATTCAAGAAGAAAGAAAGATTGAACAAAAAGATTCTATTAAAGCTATATCAAATCAAAAGGATCAAGAACCAGATGAATATGAAAATACAAAAGTTCTACATTCAACCTGTGAAAGGAAAACCCCAACTTGGCAATCTGATAATATTATGGAGGGCAATGTTGCATGTTGTCTCTTAATAGAAGATGGAGAACCATTAACACTCTGAGAAGTAACTGATAGCTCGGATGCATCACTTTGGATGGCAACAATACAGGAAGAAATAAAAGCTCTTTATAAGAATACGACATGGAAGCTTAGACTAGAACCACAAGGGAGAAGCCCAATGGTAACAAATGGGTGTATAAGATCAAATGTAACAATGATGATCAATTAAAGTAGTATCACGCAAGGTTGGTGGTAAAAGGATATCCTTAGAAAGAAGGTATTGACTTTACTAAAAATTTGTCACCCGTGGCTTGTCTTAGTACAATTCAGATTGTCCTAGCTATGTGTATTACATTTGATCTATATTTAGAGCAATTAGATGTAAAGACTACGTTTCTTCATGAAAATCTTGAAGAAGAAATTTAGATGCATCAATTAAAAGGTTTTGAAGAATCAGGGAAAGAGAACTTGGTTTGCAGATTGAACAAATCTTTAAATGATTTAAAATAGATGCCAAGATTTTGGTACAAAAGATTTGATTCCTTCATAATGAGCCTTAGTTTTAATAAACTTAATGCAGAACCTTTTGCATATTTCAAGAGGTTTGACAATAATGATTTTATTATATTATTGTTGTATGTTGACTACATGTTAGTTACAAGCCCCAACAAAGATCGTATTTAAGATTAGAAGGCTCAATTAGTAGGGGATTTTGATATGAATGATTTAGGACCAGCAAACAAGAATTTATGGATGCAAATTTACCAAGGCAGAAATAACAAGAAGATTTGACTTTGTTAAAAGATACATGAAGAAAATCTTGCGATGCTTCAATATGAAATATTGTAAGTTAATCTTTACCCCTCTTCCTGTTAATTTTAAGTTATCCTCAAGTAAAGGCCCCAGCAGTAAAGTAGAGAGTAAGGAGATGTCTCGAGTACCATATGTAACATCTGTGGGAAGTTTAATGTTTACTATGATTTGCACAAGACCAGGCATTACACATACAGTGAAAGTGGTCAGTTGTTACATGGTGAATCATGGTCGAGAACATTGGTAGGCTGTAAAAAGGATGCTAAGATATATTAAATAGACCTCAGATGCTGCTCTATGTTATGAAAGATTTGAATTTATTGTCAAAGGATATGTTGATTATGATTTTGCATGTGATCTTGATGGAAGAAAATCTACTATGGGCTATGTGTTTTACAAATGCAGGAGGAGTTGTAAGCTAAGTGTTTAAACTACAGATAGGTGTAGCACTATATACAATAGAAGCTGAATATATGGTAGCTACACAAGCTTGCAAGAAATTAATCTGGATAAAAAGATTTTTTGAGGAGTTTGGGCACCGATAAGAGAAAATTCCTTTGTATTGTGTAATTAGAGTGCCTTATATATTGCAAAAAAATCCAACTTTTCATTCTATAACTAAACACATAGGAGTTCAATATCATTTTATTCGTAAAGTAGTGGAAGGTGGAAGTGTAGACATGCAGAAATTTCACAAAAAAAAGAACTTAGTAGATGCATTAACAAAACCAATAAATATTGATAAACTCATATGGTGTAGATCTTTGTATGGCTTTGAAAAGATGTAGACAACAGAGAAATGGCAAGATAGAAAGAACAGTGTGAAAATTGATTGGTTCTCAATCAAATCGTTAAGTGGGAGATTGTTGACTTATCCCACATCGAAAGTGGGTAAAATTAGAAGCATCAATTGAGTCTATTAAAAAGACATCTCCTTAAGGTTCTCCTAATCCAAAATCTATTTCTTATGTCCTTGTGTATTAATTCTTTGTGTAAATTGCGAGATCTTTCTCTTTTAATCTTTGTTTTCTATAGTAAAAAGTTTTGTATTCTTGCCCATGATTTTTTCCTATATTCATTAAGGAATTTTTCACGTTAAATTATGTGTGTTCTTTTTTATCTCAATTTATTTTATTAGTGTGCTTGCTCTATCTGAAAGGAGTTCATCTCCTATTAGATTCTAGATAATTTCTTGACATTAGTGGCATATGATGCAATATTCGTGGAAATTGTTGGTGGTTAAGAGACTATTCACATTTTCAAATTTGTATATAATTCTTTTATATAAAGAAATATCTTATGTGGTATAAGATTAAAAAAAAAAGAAACTAAATTTTCTTTTATCATAATAATAATAACATTTCTAACATAATTTTTAGCTTGATGAATAAGTATACTTTTCATGTAATTTGTAATTGAACTTCATTTAAGAATAAAATAGAAAATTGTTCAATGACCGCGATTTGCACTAAAAGCCACTGCTGTTCTTAGAATTTTCCGTATGCAGTTATCCATAAATTTTATAGTTTTATTAGTTCAAATGATCCCAACCAACTGGAATTTTAGTACATCATAATTAAAGAATGAGTCAAATGTTCAAAACATAATCATTGTTATGTATATAATTCAACTGAAGATAAAATTTAGCAAATTGACTATGGTATTTATTGATAATAATATGGATTTAGTTTAATAAAGAACGAAGACCTTAAGTTAAACTTGCAAGCAGAGTTATTCGTCGCTTTAAATCTGTTTCCTATAAATTATTTTCTTTCGTTTTGTACGCTCTTCACGATGCCTTTATTGGTACGAAAAGTAAGCTTTTCCTTTCCTGTTTCCTTAAAGTCGGTTTTTGCACAACATAGATCATAGACGTGACAAAAGAGGAAGACGAGCCGAGACCAGACCAGACCCGAAAGAGTTTTTGGTACGGAAAAACTCAAAAAGTGAAATCTCACTACATCTAATAAATTTGTCGTGGTCGGCATTCGATTAGCCCATCGCTTTCTTGCTTTCATTTTGTGCCATGAGTGTGGTTATATTGTCTAGGTTTGCTTTTCGGTAGCTATTATAGTTGGTAGAATTAGTTTAGTTTGAATTTCAATTAAATTTGAGTTTATTAAATCTTAAATTTAAGAACTAACTTAAAATTGGATTTAAAAAATTTAATAAATATAATTCTTATTACTAAAATGATATATATTTAAAAATTATGAATCAAATTGTACTTAGACTTTATTTTATAATGACTCATTTAAATTTAAGTTAAAATTTTAACCAAATTGAGTTACTCAAAGAGAGATATGAGTTAAACTCGACCTATTGTTAAGCTTAGTAGTATATTCAATTCAATATCTTTGTTTTAACTTTTGAAATAAATAATAAATCAGTTTGAATTTAATCTTGTTTGATTTAAATTAATAAATAAAAAATTGAATTGATCAAATTTAAATTTAAAAGGATCGACTTTTCTCACTTAAAACGGCTCAATTTAATTCAATTGAAATTGCAATAATTTTTCTTGCTTTGCCTTAGTTAATGAGTATTCATGTGTGCAGACAAGCAAGTTTTATAATTCATTCTGAAATAGCATACAATCTAGTATATGCATATATAGAAATTCTATTAAAATTCTAAATAAAATGCAATATATGTTTAAGACTCTTAAGTATACTATTTAACTTTTAACGACATTCTAGCATAATGCAATATAGAACTTTTTATCGTCTATTTTAGACTGATGATTCTATAAGCATTTCTAAGTTCTAATTTAATAATTAAAATTTTTAATAAATGGATCCTATAAAAATATTTCATATTTTGTATTAAATAAATGAAATTCTACCATCACACACTTTTTAAAAAAAAATGTTATATTAATCCTACTCATCGTGAAATTTAATTAGATATTACTTATTTCTTATAAAACTTTTGAGATGACTGTAGTGGAAATCTAATACAAAATCATGATGACATATAACATTTATATATAATTTTAAACAGTGTTGTTAAATAAATGCTAAAGAAGTATAAAACCAAAATTACATTTATAAAATAAATATTTAAAACATTCTCCATAATTGTATTCACAATTTTTTTAATATACTTAAATTCTAGTCTACTATATGAATTTATATAAATTAAGCATTGTTTAATACTTAAATTTTATTATACAAAACATCGGGTCACCAGCAAGGCATATGCCTAAACATTATAGTTTTAAGTGGGTTTGCAATTTTATGTGCCAGGTTAGTACTTTCTAAGTAGAATGGATTCTTAACACTCTGCAAGTTCTCCATCCCAACTTGTATTCCCCAATTTCAAATCCAGACAAAACGTTAATGCAAAACAGAATACAATGATCCGAATTTGGAAACTGAAATACTTATTTTTAACACTCTGGCTGCAAGCCTAATTCACCCACTCAGAATTGCTGCCTTAATCCGCCATAGGAAATCTATCTCACAACTCTTGGTTGACAAATCCTTTACAGGTATGGTTCTTGATGCATCCGATTAAACTGTTTGCTGTGTCGATACCTGTCATGCAAGAACAGCCATCAAGTTCAATACCTTATATGCACAGATTACTGGAAGAATCAAATTTCTCTGATTGGAAGGAGAGAAAGACCTGTAAGATAAGCACCGTCAACATATCCTATGTACTTGTTGGAGATGTGCTCCCCTGTAAAGTAGACCGGACCAACTGGATCCTGGAAGACAATAGGATGATAACTATGACTTTTTACATTCGAGAAAATGGGCATAAGAGCTTGGAAATCTCAGTTTAGTGTGTTTATAGCGTACCCCTAATTGGTCATGCTTGTGTTGGCTGTAGCTATCAGGCCAATTTGAATAGCTTCCCCTGAACAACCTGTCCATACCCCATCTAGGAACAAGAATGTCTACTGGCTTTGGAATGTTCTTGCCAAACATTTTCTTAAGTATTTCCATGGCCTCTGCTTCAACTTCTTTATCGGATAATTGCTCCACCCTTCTTGATTCCTCGTGTGTTACTGTCACGAATAAAATATTTGATCCTGGATATTCGTTCTCCAGATGCTGCGAAATTTTTGTAGGAATTAGAGAATTGGGATTTATAGTAACATATAAGGCACTTCAGATGGATTCTTACCTGCCAAAATGGATAGTAACCACGCCTGACATGGGTGTAAA
This sequence comes from Erythroxylum domingense, assembly GCA_025594535.1. Lineage (NCBI taxonomy): Eukaryota > Viridiplantae > Streptophyta > Magnoliopsida > Malpighiales > Erythroxylaceae > Erythroxylum > Erythroxylum domingense. Next base: position 24,562,261 of record JANQBM010000007.1, on the reverse strand, counting down.
GAAAGAACTCAGTTCCAGGACCGGTAGGCCAGAACTTGTAAGGAAATTTCATGAATATCTTGGTATATATGGCCATGCTGAAATCAGATATTGCAACTCTTTTCCAAAGCTGATTCAATTGAAATATAAGATCGAATGAGAAACAACAATATTGTAAACGAATCCTTATGATGAACTTCCTGGAACTGAGACAGAACACAAAATCAGATCTTAAAACACAGGTTAGAGCATTACTTACAGGTAGCTTTGGCTTGAACTCAATTAGTTTACTCTGGAGGACACCAAGGCTCACAGAGACAATTGCATACTTGGCATTGAATACGGAACCGTCTTCAGTTTTGATTCTAACTCCGCTCTTGGAGTAGATTACCTCTCTGACTACCTATAGGTTACAACCAGCAAATCAGTATCAACAAAGTTCTCCTGCTTGAAAAGAAAAATTGTACACATAACCTTGTTCAGCTTGAGTCTGGGGTCGCCTTCCACTGATGAGAGGAACTGCTTGGCCATATACTGTGCCACGACAACAAAGCCTCTTTGGTCAGCGACAAAGTTGTTGTCCTCTCCATGGTCAACGAACTCATTCCTAGGATAGGTGTGCTTCAAGCTTGTTAATCTTCCTGGTTCTCCATCTTCAAATTCTGTGTGATAGTAGTCTATCACTTGCTCAAGTGGAGTCATTGGAGGGCTGCAAAATTCATTCACTCTCAAACCCCGTATCATTCAGGTGAAAAAATCACAAGAAGTCTTTACCTTTTCATTAGACGTTGAGCTGACAAGATTGACACATCAACATCCCTCTTCACTTTGGATTTTGCTGATAAAATTTTTGATAACTGAGAGAAGTATTCATCCCTGGCATCTGCTACGTTATTTACCTCATCCACAACTTTGACGGGGTATAATCCACCGCTGTGAGGAGTTACAGTAAGTAGTGATGTAGTGTTACTAGGTATATTTCTTGTAACATGAATAGAGACAGTTACAGAAGTAATTGCTCACTCTTGCTTGTATGCGTTTGCAGTGATATTGCTGAAGTCATTGAGGGAGGTTTTGAGGTTGACTTTTTTGGCGATGTCCTCTATTGGATTAAACACAGGACCTCCAGTGAAAATCCAGTTAGCACCCATCTCCACTGTGAGTCCACTGAAAGTTGCTTTGCTGAGACGACCACCGATTCTGGGCAAAGCTTCTAGTATCAAAAAGTCATTGATGCCGGCATCATGGAGTGTTTTAGCCGCTGCAAGGCCTGAAAACGGGCAGATTTTTATCACCATGAAACATACTAGATGAGGAAAAAGAAAAGCTATGAAAAGCAGGGTATAGCTTATACACTGCAAAGAGTTATCAGAATGTGACATCCACCTGATACTCCTGCTCCGACGATGATTACGCTAGGTGATGATGAGGCAGAGGATTTAGCAAAATAGAAATGGAATACAAGAGCAAACACAATGACTCCAAGCTTCTTCATGACTCCAACCTAACCTTGCTTCCTTCCCTGACCAGTTAAGCTCCTGTTCTAATTCTCTCTTGATTGGAAGCTCTTGGGCAAGTTTCTGCAAATGTCTTCCATTTATCAGCAAGAATTCAAGATAATTTTATCGCATCAACATTCACGTGTGTATTAATTTATATGAATAATTAGTACAAGTATATAATAATCAAGGGCCAAGCAAAACCAACCAAGGAGTCTTCATTATCCCTGGCACTGTTAATATGTATATACTAAAAGGCGAGCTCCTTTTCGATATTAAAATATAAACAAGCTGGCACTTCAGATAATTGTAACAGAAGACAAAACCTCTGGTATCAATAGGACAAGCCAACCTTCACGGGTCCTGAAATTTTCCATCAAATCGGTTTAATTCCAGGTTAAATATAATTATTGCAAGAATTGTTATCTAATCCAAGAAATAGGAAGAATCAGCTTATTTTAAGTGATCAATTGTACTACTATTAATAGTTGGTACTTGAAACGATTTTTTAAATTTTTAAATCTTCAATATCATTAATGGGTTATAACTAAACCTAAATATTTACTCATAACTAATATCTCTAATTAAGACTTGATAATATCGTATATAAGCAATTAAGATGCTAGATAGATAATTACTAAAGGACACTAAAGTCTTTAAGAATGACGGAAACAAAATAATATCATTGTGCTTTAAGGCGTAATCTAATTGGTAAAACACTGAAACTTGTCCCCCATATTAATTTAAAAGTCTCAAGTCCGAATTACAATTGATGGCTGCGTCTTACTTTGATAACTTGAAAGATGACGAGTGAAATACGTTGGACTTACAAATATGAATTGAAGCGAATTTGTAATTTGGTTCCTAATTATTCATTTATTTAAATTAAATGACTTACATATTATTATATATACTCAAACTTTTATTTAATATAGTTATATTTCTTTATTCTTAAAGAAAAACTTTATATTCCTTTGAATATTAAAAAAAATATCTCCCATGAAACATCTTTGATTGTCTCACGTTCTTAATTGCTTTTGAATAATTTATTTAAAGTTCTCTGTCAACTTTTCTTCCAAGAGCTTTTGTATTCTTAATTTGTGGTTGTGGACATCATTAGTAAAATGTATGTCTGACATCACGACTACAAGATTGAACGTTTTTGCTGACCAGTGACTACAACTACAATAATTGGTACTCTACAGGACTACAAGAACAATGGGGTCCATACTCACCTATAATAAATGCTAAAACAGAATGTCATGTGAATTGTCATCCCTCTAAAAGAATATGTAAGGTATGTATGATGATGGATCTGTGTGCAGTTGTTTTTTTTTAATATGAACATTTTTTATTTTTTATTTTCATACATTAAATAAATAAATAAATAAAACGAAAGCAAAAAAGAGTTTGATAAATTTGAAAAGAAAAATACCAAATCATTATCGAAATTGAAAAGAGATGATTCATATTTCCCGTACAAATAACTCGTACAATAAATTAGCAATTTAACGTTGTAATCTACTCAATTCTTTTTTTAATTGAAAAAATAAATTGTTACATCATATTGCATAAAGTTGGAGAAAAACTCATTTTTATTAATTGTAATAAATTAATTGTCTACTATATTTAATTACAAATTAATAATTCTGTTATGAATTGTTTGCTGAATTTATTACAAGCTTGACATCTTTTAACGAAAGATGATGTGCATTTTTTTTAAATAGTAGTGAAAGTTGCTCGGAAATAGCCACTTCAATGCTTAAATTAGATTTAAGAAGTGAAAATTAGAAAAATAGATATTTGAGTTTCACTTACTTTTTATAATATTTTTCTCTTATTTATATAGGTTGGATGGCAATCATGAGTTCCAAATAATTCTTACACGTATTCAGATCTTGTAATATGTCCATTGGTACGAATGTCATTTATTGATAAGAAATAGCAAAGGAGATTACTTATATAAGAAAAAGAGTCTAATCAAAAGGAACTTAGACTGTATTTGGGTAAGGCGATTCGTAATAGAATAGAATAAAATATTATATTATTATATTATTTAAGTCGAAAGTTTATAGTATAATAGAATAAAATATGATAGAAAGTAAGGGTTTTACATTACATCATACTTTATCATATACAGTAAAAATGAGTTATCTCCAATTTGAAAAGTTTAGAATGGAATGTAAAATGATAAATATACACAACCTAATATACCCTTAATATTTTTTATAATACCAATTATACCCTCAATCCTAATAACAAGTAGCAAGGCAACATTTTTTGTTCTATCAAGGGTAGAATAGTCATTTATGATTATTATACATACATACATTCCATTCAAGACAACATTTTTTGTTCTGTCAAGAATATAATAGTTATTTATTATTATTATACATACATTACATTCCATTTAAGACAACATTTTTTTCTATCAAGAGTATAATAGTTATTTATTATTATTATCTATCCATCTTCTAAACAACATTTCACTATATTTATGAACTCTTTCATCTCTCTTAAACAATAATTTTCTAATATTACATCTATTTACACTTCATTCCATTATAAACTATTCCATTCCATTAAAAATCTTACGTTTAATCAAACATAGCCTTAGGATAGAGATGGAAAAAAAAGAAAAGTGGTCTAATATAATTCAAAACGAATCAATTTGAAGAAAAAGAATCAAATTTCAGCTGACTGGACTTTGAATTAAGTTCACACCTAAAAAAATCACTACAAATGACATGAATCAATTTACAAAAAATAACATCATTTTTATTCTGATTGGATCAAATTATAAACTATCAAGATCCAAGTAGAACATATTAACTACCATCTTTAATTCAAAAATTAAACATATTTGACATCAAATGATAAAATTGTTCATAAACTTAGAACATGAGATTATTAATTTCTAAAAATGATTTGTACGATTTTTGTATATCAATAATGATAAACTAAAAATTGATACCCATAAAACCATTTATTAAATAAGAACATCCTCAAGTTCAAATTTTAAATTCATTTTATTTTTAAAAATTATCAAACATGCATGCATTGCAACTTATTTATTTTATTTTTAAGTTTCATAACCTCCTTCATTAAATATTAATCAAGATGGAAAATATTAAGAATGAAATTAAGTGGTGATTATTAAAAAAATGCTTGGTAATCCTAAGCTAATCCTTGCTTTTTCCTTTTCAATTTTCGATTACGTAAGGCATCACTCAAAAGCGAGACATTTGATCTTTGCTCCCAATTGCCACTCAAACTTTGACCACGAATTAGGATTTAAATGGATGCGAGCAAGTTGAATATTAAAAGGAAAAAAGATCAATAAAAGAGGCACAACAAACTAAAAATTCAATGTGTAACTACAAATAAATTAGAGTGCTTTCAATTTTAATCAAGAACTTGTGCTTTGCATCTCCCTTACAGTAGGTGCTTTGAGATAAACCAAACACACACAAGAGGAAGGTGAATTGTGTATAACTTAAAAAAATTTTAAGTTACTATCAATTTGTGTAAATGATAAGAACCTGCTAAATTTCAATAGGAAAATTTATAAATAGAAGGAGCCTGTTAAAAAATGAAAGGACCTGTTAATGTTTAAAAAACGAAAGGAGCTTGTTAAAAATGAAAGGAGCTTGTTAACTTTTAAAAAGAGAAAGGAGCCTTTTAAAAAATGAAATGACCTTTTAACGAAAGAAACCTCTTGCAATATTAAAATAGAAGGAGTCTATTCAAAAAGTGAAGGAGCCTCTTGTAAATTAAATACACACGCTATAATGCAAAAATTTTAAAGTAGAGAGAGAGAGTGTGACACAGTCGATTTATACTGGTTCGGCTTATAACAAAACCTACATCCAATCCCTAAGTATTCAACTTGAGTATTTCACTATAAAATTCCAAGTAGTAATTTTTCACAAGCCTCTCCAAGCTCATAAATACATATTTTTCAAGGTTCTTCAACCTTCCACACCCGTAGTGTTTAACAAGTCTTTACAAGCACTCAACAAAAAATGTATAAATGGTTTAACAATCTCTTTCAATAGAGTGATTTCACTTTCTAAGGCACAAGGAGTTTGATATACATATGACTTTCAAAAATATTGATGCAGCTGAAGTATTTCGTAAATCTGTGTGTTGTTCGTAAATGCATTGACTCTTCCTTTAACTAATTGTTGCTTCATTTTAATTTTGAGTTGACTTTGTGTCTTCGATATCATCTCTACTGGAATCTTCTAATATTTAGACATTAATAGAAAAGTTTTGACAAGAATATCGAAGTTAATTGCTCAAATTACATTATTAGTAAGATTCTTTCAGATATTGTGGAATCTTTTCTAATCAGATAAGTTCATTAAGAAGGTTCTTGTGATAAAGATAGAATTTATCCTATGATATCATTTTCTTTTAAGAATTATATCGTTACCTATACAAGGAAATAAATCCAATTTGAATTTTGAAATATTATAGAGCTATCATCAAAATCATTAATAATAAACCTTGAGCTAACAATCTCCCCTTTTTTTATGATAACAAGTAATAACAAATATATTTTCAAAATAAAAAAAAGGATTTCTAAAAATACCTGTAAACTTTATAGGTTCTTACTCACAATCATAATTAGAAGGAGCATTTCTTATGACAAGAACCTATCGTTTATGCATATTACAGTTTTAAACTTAACAAAATTCAGTTCAACCATATTTCAACAATTAGTAAAAATATATCATAGATATATCATTAAAAGCAAGTATATCATTAATTCTCCCCCTTTGTCATTATTAAAAAGAGATAAACAACCATAAACTGAGAAAAATATGCACAAATATGTAGGAGGAAAATTAGGCATTAACAAAAAATTAGGAGTCTGCGAATATTTGCAAAGAGAAGTAGCACAGAATCTTCATACAGAGTTAATTTCAGATAATCTACACATGCAAAGCTCTTTTGTCAACACACAAAATATATCTTCAGAGAGTGGCTTAGTAAACATATCAGCTACTTGATTTTCAATTTAACATGCAAAAGATCAGCGGTTCCTTCTAAAACATGATCTCTAAGAAAGTGATGTTTGATTTCTATATGCTTAATCCTAGAGTGATGCACAGGATTTTCAAAGAAATTTATTGCACTTATATTGTCACATAGTATAGGAATATAATCAAAGTTCAGAGAAAAATCCTAGAGTTGATGTTTCATTTATAAGATTTGAGCACAACAGTTGACAGCTGCTATATATTATGTTTCAGTTGTCAAAAGCGTTGTGCAATTTTGTTACTGAACATCCTATAAGAAATAAGGATGTCAATGGGCCGAGCCGGGCCGGGGTTGCCCTCGGCTCGGCCCAGCCCGACCTCAATCACGGCGGGCCGCGGGTCGGGATGGATAGGCCCGCTGTCTGGCCCTTGGCCAGTGGGCCACAGGCGAGCTAGGCCAAACCCGACCCGTATACATTTTTAATCAAAACGGTGTCGTTTTGGACAAAACGCCACAGGCCAACCATGGTCGGCCCTCCCGGGTCACTGCTGGACCCGACCATTTTGGACAAAACGGAGGGCCGACCATAGTCGGTCCATAGCCCGCCAAATTCGGACCAAAAATGAGCCGGGTCAGAATTGTCATCCCTAACAAGAAATTGATCGTGACTACTTGTGCTTTTTCTATCAACTTTATCTCATGTATAATCTGCATCACAAAAGCCAACTATGTTAAAAGAATAAGTTTTTAGATACCATAATCCAAAGTCCATAGTTCTACGAAGATAGCGAAAGATCCTCTTAACTTCTTGAAGGTAGCTCTCTTTTGGAATTGATTGAAAACATACGCAAAGACACACACTAAGCACAATATCTGGTCTTAAGCTTGTGATGTATAATAGTGATCCAATCATTCCTCTATACTTTGTCTCATTCGTAATCTTTCCTTCTTCATCTTTATCAAGTTTAGTTCCAGAATCGATAAGAATACCGATCAGTTTGACATTCTCAAAATGATATTTTTTGATGAGTTCCTTTGTGCATTTGTCTTGATTAATGAAGATTCCTATTTCTGTTTGCCTAATTTGCAACCCAAGAAAGAAAGATAGTTCTCCCATCATACTCATTTCAAACTTCCTCTGCATTAAAGATAAGAATTCTTCACAAAAGGATTGATTAGTAGTACCAAATATTATGTCATCAACATGTATTTGCACTATGAGTAAATTGTTCTCCTTTTTGTTAATAAATAAGGTTTTATCTAACTTTCCTCTTTCGAAATTATTCTCAAGCAGAAAGTTACTTAACCTCTCATATCATGCTCGAGGAGCCTGCTTTAGACTATACAAAGCTTTAGTTAACTTCATCACGTGATCAGGATGGTTTTCATCTTCAAAATCTGGAGGTTGCTTAATAAACACTTCTTCATTAATATATCCATTTAAGAAGCACTTTTAACATCCATTTGGAATAATTTAAAGTTTCTATAGCATGCAAAAGCAAGTAAAATTCTAATGGATTCTAATCTAGCAACATGTGCATAAGTTTCATCAAAATCAATAGCTTCCTGTTAATTATAACCTTGAGCTACAAATCTAGCTTTGTTTTTTACCATCTTACCGTTTTCTCCAAGTTTGTTTCGAAATACCCAACGAGTTCCAATGATTGACTTGTTTTGTGGACGAGGTACTAGATTCTAGACTTTATTTTTGTCAACCTGATTTAGTTCCTCTTTCATAGCTGAAACTCAATTTTCATTAACAAGAGCTTCTTTAATAATCTTTGGTTCTAATTGCGAGATGAGGGCAATATAATTGTTTTTGAAGGAATATTTGAATTTTAGACTTTTAGAAGGGTCTCTCAGAATGTACTGATGTGTATCTTGACCTCTCCATTCTTTTGGTATTCTTCGCTGCATAGGTTCCTACTGAGATGAAGAAGCCTGCTTCGTCTTGGCTTTAGAAGGACTTTCTTAATCTTGTGATTCCGAAGATACTATAGGTGTAGTATTAGTCTGCGATGTATTTTTAGGAACTGAAAGATGCTTTTCATCATCTAAATCAGTTACTGTTGTCGAGGGTATTACTTCATCAACTACCCCATGGATTGATTCTTCTATCCTCTTTGTTCTTTTATTATAAACTTAATCCTTTATTGGTAGTACTGTAACTTAGAAAAGTAACTTCGTCTGATCTCTCATCAAAATATCCAAGGTTGTCCTTTCATTATTGAATACAAAACACTTGCAGCCAAATGCTCGAAAGTAAACAACATTCGGTTTTCTTCCTTTCTACAACTCATAGGGAGTCTTTTTGAAAATAGGTCTTATAAGGCACCTGTTAAGTATATAACAAGCAATAGATACAACTTCTGCCTAGCAACTATAAGGTAAACCACTTTCACATAGCATTGTCCTGGCTATATCAACGAGAGTCTTGTTCTTTCTCTTAACAACTCCATTTTGCTAAGGAGTCCTTAGGCATGAACAATTATGAGTTATCCCATTTTCATTATAGAAATCTTTGATTTTTTTGTTATCAAATTCTCCTCCATGATCGCTCCGAAGAGATGTAATGTAGTACCCTTTTTCAATCTGAATATTTCTATAAAACTTCTCAAACACTTCAAAAGTATCATCCTTATTTGATATAAAATAAACCTATGTAAATCTAGAATAATCATCTACTATAACAAAACCATAGTGTTTACTACCAAAGCTTTGAGTCTTAGTAGCACCAAATAAATCCATATGTACAAGTTTAAGTTCTTAGTTAGTAGAAGCAATATTTTTAGGAGGAAAGTTACTTCTGATTTGTTTTCCTTTTAAACAAGCTTCGTAAACTTGATTACTCTCAAACTCATTTTTGGATAATTTTGATAGAATGTTCATGCTAACATGTCCAAATCTTATATGCCAGATAAAGGAATCATTTTCTAGTGAAACAAAACATTTAACATTTTGTGAAGACATGCCTTCCAATCAAGCACAATATATATTTTGATTTCTAGGACCAATAAATACAATGTTATTATTAAGATTATCAATAATTTCACAATGGGATGCATATAAAGTGACTCTATAACCCTTATTGAATAATTGACTTACACTTAACAAGTTATGTCTCTAACCATCAACATAAAGAACATTATCATTAGAATCAGAATTAGAGTCACCAATTTTACCAATTATAGTGACTTTTGCCTTGATTTTATCAGCAAAGACAATATTACCTCCATCTTTCCTTTCAATATAGTTGAAATGTAATATTTCACTTATTATGTGTCTCGAACAACCATTATCAACATTACCTCCATCTTTCCTTTCAATATAGTTGAAATGTGATATTTTACCTATCATATGTCTCGAACAACCACTATCAACCATCCATTAATTTTCTCTTGTTTTTGTTCTGAAGCAACTCTCATCGTCTCCTCATTCAGCCATAAAGCAAACATTGTTAACTTCTTCAGACTCTTCTTCTTCTTCAAAGTTTTCAAAATCCTCATCTTATCAGGCTACAGTTATAGCTTGCTTTCCGAGTTTTCTATTTTCTATTTTATCTTTTTGAATAAGAGGACATTCTGGTCTTGTGTGTCTAAGCTTCTTGCAGTGATAACATGTGATTTGATTATTTTCTGAATTGCTACTGCTTTTGCTACTTTTAGATGGGAATCTTTTATTTCCAATTTTCTTGTTTCCTTCTTTTTACTTCATTAGCTTCTTTTTATAGAAATGTGCATATTTTTTACCATGAAATTGAATTCATCATCTTCAACTATTTGCAACTCAATGTCGCTTTCATCACCATTTGATGGATTTGATTCATCAGCTGCTTTTAATGTCATTCCTCTTCTGTATGAAGATCCTTCATCTCACCTAAGCTCGGCTTCATGGATCATCAAATTTTCTCTTAACTAGTCAATTGAAATAGTGTCAAGACCTTTACAGTTTCTAGAGTTATCACCTTAAGTCTCCATTTCTTTGGCAGTGACTTTAGAATCTTTGTTACAAGCTCATCATTGGGATATACCTTTCCTAAGCTCTTTAAGGTTGTGATGACATTGTTGAAACGTTCGAAGAATTCGTCTATAGTTTCTCCCTGTTCATGCAAATAGTTTCGTATTGATGCACTAAAAGGCTTATTATATGTTTCTTTTCCTCATTCGTTCCTTCAAAAGTAACTTGAAGTTTGTCCCACATTTCATTTACTATAAAACAATAGGATATCTTTTCATACTCTTCTAGAGATAGTGCACATATCATATAATGTCTTACTTTGCCATTCAAATGTGCATTTCTTCTATCAGCATCAATCCACACTTCTACATTATCAGTAGCAGGAGGTGTGGCTCCAACTTTGATAGCTTGCTAGATTTCGATATCTACAGATTGAAGATAAATGGTCATTATCTCTTTCCAATAAGAATAGTTGTTTTCATTGAAGTAAGGAGGCTTTGGGACGAATTATCCTTCAAGGCTTCTCAAATTATTTGCCATGATCTATCACGTGCTTTACAACACAATAAATGTGAAATCTCGCTCTGATATCAAATGATAAAGCCAACACACATAAGAGGGGGTGAATTGTGTATGACAAAAAAAATTTAAGTTACTATCAATTCGTGTAAATGATAAGAACCTGCTAAATTTCAACAAAAAAATTGTAATTATAAGGAGCCTGTTAAAAAATGAAAGGAACTTGTTATCTTTTAAAAAGAAAAGGGAGCCTTTTAAAAAATGAAAAGAGCCTATTAATGAAAGAAACCTCTTGTAATATTAAAACAGAAAGAGCCTATTCCAAAAGTGAAGGAGCCTTTTGTAAATTAAACACTCACACTGTAATGCAAAAATTTAAAAGTTAAGAGAGAGGGAGAGAGTGATACAGTCGATTTATACTGGTTTGACTTATAACGAAGCCTACGTCCAGTTCCTAAGTATTCAACTTGAATATTTCATTATAAAACTCCAAGTAGTATATTTTCGCGAATCTCTCCAAGCTCACAAGTACATATTTTTCAAGGTTCTTCAACCTTCTACACTTATAGTGTTTAACAAGTCTCTACAAACTTTCAATAAAAAGTATATTAAGGGTTTAACAGCCCCTCTCAATAGAGTGATTTCACTTTCTAAGGCACACGGAGTTTGATATAGATATGACTTTTAAAAACATTGATGCTTCTGAAGTATTTCGCAAACATATGTGTCGTTTGCAAATGCAATGACTCTTCCTTCAACTAGCCGTTGCTTCATTTTAAGTCTGAACTGACTTTGTGTCTTCGATATCATCTCTGCTGGAATCTTCCAATATTCATACGTTAATAGAGAAGTTTTGACAAGAATATCAGAGCTAATTGTTCGAATTTTGAGATTGGTAAGATTCTTCCAGATATTGTAGAATCTTTCCTAATAAGGTAAGTTCATTAAGAAAGTTCCTTTAAGAAATAAAGCATTTATCCTATGATATCATTTCTTTTTAAGAATTATATCGTTACCTATATTATCAAAATCATTAATAATAAATCTTGAGCTAACACTTTGAAGCTTCTAAAATATTATTGGTGAACAGAAATGGTGAATTCATTTCACGTATTCATTAATGAGTGTAAGATTTTTCCTTATATAGTCAATCTAGACATACAATTATTCATGACACTAATGATTATCAAGTACATGTATGTTAGTAATAAATAATCTTAATCTAAATCAGACTGTAGGTATTTAGGCTAAATTATCTACCAATTAAAGTATGACCTTATGGGACAATTTAGATAATAAAATCCCGCAAAATTTTCTTACATCATAAATCATGACATTTTTTTGTAAATGTCAGAATATTATTTTCATATCAATACCTCCTTAATTTTAGTATTTTGATCGAATTAATATCTAGTAATTGATAGGAATGTAATAAATAAATGATAAGAGTAATTTGCACATAAGGGAATCTGAATAATTAAAATAGAATTTGTATTTATATATGAACTAGTTGAAGCATAGTCAATACTCCTCTCGATATGCTTGCAAATTCCATTAGATTAGTAATTCTTTTTTCATATATACGCTCCATCTACCTTAATTTATAGGCCTATAATAACTAAATATAATATATCCAATAAGTTAATACAATTTTGTTAATAATAAACTCTAGATTTTTCTAATTCTTTTATAATAATAAAATTTGTACTTATTATTATTTAAATTCACATAAGATAAATTGTTAAGTATACACAACAACTCATAAGTTATATAATCTAGGTAATTCTTTTGATGAAGAAAAGATTTAGAATTAATTGATACATCAATTTAACTGAAATTTGCTTTAACTCTCAACTTATTATCCTTTTCAAATTTTTAGTTGAGTTAACCTCCTAAAATGAGAGGCTACAACTTAAAACGCTGATGTTTAAAGAAATGGCGGCTAATCTCGTGAGTCATCAACGATTATATTATGGTCTAACATATGAGACTAAAAAAAGGTAAACTTTAATGCACAAAGTTTCTTTTATTTATTTATTTATTGTGTATATATATATATATATATCCTAGAAGAAGTAAATCTGAAACTCTAAAGTTTCTCAGGTTTCTACGTAGCATGTATATTTCTGCACATAAGAAGTCATCACATACTGATTGGTTGGCTGCTGATTGATCACTGCTTCTCCAGTTAGCATCAGGTTTCATCAACTCCAGGTCTTCAGTAGTTTCACACTCCCACAGTGTCGCTAGAAGCGAGATGTCCACAATTAATTCGACCAAAGAGCATTCTCAAATGGTTAGAGGATCATCAGTAGGGAAAATTCCCCTTCTCTCTTCCTTTAGTGACTCGAACTCAAAACTTCTTATAAAGAAAGGACTTAAGTGATGAGATGAAATCTATTAGGCCACTCCTACTTATCAAGTTCTTTTATTTTGTGATGACTAGAAAAATATTATTAATTATACGTAAATTTTTCCTTGCATTGAAAAGAAAACTAAACTTGAATTTGTACAATTATGATAAAAAAAGGAATAACACGAGACCCTCGTGGGAAAAGATTTCCTTCATTTAAACTTTTAGTGCTGGAAAGAAAAAAATAGAGAAGGAGGACAAAACTTTGTTTTTGTTGAACAGCCTGGTTCTTGTAGTGTCGGTCCTTATGATTTACCTGTAGAGTCTACAGAAAGCACGTTGTTTTTATATTTCGTGTCAATATTATATAAACGTTTGGTATGTTTCGTATCATCTAATGGTTGGTTGTTAAATCATCTCACAAAAGTCAGACAAGATTAGACATGTGTACAGAAGAAGCAATATAGTGGTAACAAAACCATCGAGTCGTGGCATCTATTCAACAATTATTTAAAGATACAAATTAATTAAAATATTTTTAAAGTAAAAGGTGATTGAATCGTTGAGATCGAGATGGCTTTAAAGGTCTTTTCTTAAGATAAAGAATTGTATTAGTAAAACGTTAAATTACAAAGCAAGCGTGCGTGAGCCATAACTCATAAGAAGGTAAAAAAGAATATTAAATTACCAAACTTGCCTGGAATTGGGATCTTATCTTTCTTTCATGGACAATTAATAAAGAACTGTCCACAAATCACAATTTAATAAAGAATAGATCCCATTATTTTGTTTAAAGATACAAAATAATTAATTTTTTAAAACAAAAGGGAATTCAATTTTTAAGATCGAGCTGGCTTTGGAGGTTGATCTCCTCATCTTCTTTTCATGGACAATGAATACAGGTTGTCCACAAAGCAACAATTAAATAACATCCCATCAGTTTGGCGTGCTAATCGGCATTTGTTTAACAACGGTGACACTACAAAGTACAAACTAATTGGAATACTTTTAAAAGAAATGATGCTTGAAGTATTACCCCTTTGTAATTTGTTTAATTCTTTAACAATTTCTTATATTTGATTGTTTTTAAAATTTTCATATTTTATTACAAATTATATCATGTGCTTATTTTCAGCAAAAAAAATTAATAAATATTTTTAAAATATTAAATTATAATTTGTTTTGGAAGAATAAAATAAATCTTTATGGTCAAAGGTGGCCATAGACATTGAGTTGTCGAACTCGATGATCGATCCCTAGAACATATTTTTTCCTTTTTTTGGCAATTAATAAAGGTCAGGAATATTGGTCCACAAATCAACAGTGAAAAAGACATTCATCAGTGTCAGATGGGGCACATGGGAAAACGCTGAATAACACAACAGTCCGTAACGATTATTAGCGGACATGAACCAAATGAGAAACGACAAGTAGCTTTTCTTTTTCATCCATCGTCCCAATGTGTTATCCACCAGATGAGGCTCCTGACTTTTTACCTTCTTGCAGTGGCTCACGTCTATTTTTTCTTGTTTACAGTCCTCAAAACCTTAACCCCTCTCGTCTGGTTATTTCTGTTAAAAGTTTTAGGGTGTACTTAGTTAATCGGGCCGAGAAGAAAGGTATGAATAAGAAATAAAAACTATATGCTTAGTACGCAATTATAATTGAATAAATAGTGATTTTATTCTTTTATATTGATCCATACTTTCCGTAACAGAGAAAAATGAAAATCATTACTTGATATATTTATAGTTTGAAAAATTAAATAATTAACTCCTTCTCAAACTCATCAACTAAAATATAATTAATTATAATTAAATGAACAAATAAATTATAATTAATTAATTATATTATATTATAATTAATCAATTACAATATAATTAATTAAAATATAATTCATCCATTAACTAAAATATTGTAATTAATTATATTATAATTAATTAATTACAATATAATTAATTAAAATATAATTGATTCATTAATTAAAATATTTTAATTAATTATATTATAATTAATCAATTATAGTATAATTATTACAATATTTTAATTAAAATTAAAATTATTATTAATTAATTAATTACATTATAATTAATTATAATATAATTAAATAAATTATTATTATTAATTAATTAATTGCATTATAGTTAATTAAAAATAAAATTTTATTTCTTAATATATTTTACAAACCAACCACTATCAATAATAATGATAATCATTCCTTCCTTTTAACCAACCATCAGAATTATAATGATAATATCCATTCTCATTAGTCACTGTATTCATTCTCATTCTTATTACTATTCTCCCATGCGAACCAATCACCCTTTTAATATTAGATTGACATACACTTTAAGGTTTAATACATTTAAGGAATCGTTATTAAAGCTCCTCCCATTCCTATTCCTATAGGGCTCAAAACCTTAACTCCTCTTCTTACAGCAAATTTTTTATTGATAAAACAGCGATTTGTGTTCTTTTTTTCAGGTTATATACAATATAATTGATCACATTCCGGCGATCTTGATAGAGACTTTCTTAAAAGTAGACCAATGCAGAGAGAGTGAGAAAGGCAAGTTGAAATGTTGTATTCATCTATTATATGACTGGAATATAAGCCATATAAATTATGAATACATAATATTTGATGTATATTGGACTTATATTGGTCTTTTATAACAATTCACAAATCATAAAATTGAAGAATTAAGAAAAGCTAGATGAGATTCTATCTTTAATCTCACAACTGCTAAGATCTTTTAGTAGTTTTGCAAATGGATCAATAATTTTTAAGTGTTTATTCAAGCAACAAGTTTTAACTGGTTGTCCCTATAAGTAATTTTCATTGATTAATTCAAAATTGGAAAATGAAGACCACTATAATCTAACAATTGATGATTTGTGGGCACGTAGTATAATTTACAAAGTTTACTTTAACTTTGTGGAGAATGAGTTTAAACTTCGTAGCAACAGTTGTACGTTTGTAGTTGAAGATGTTGACATGAAGGTTAAATAGTTGAGCTATTTGAATTTTTATAGTTAAATAATGTAAATTATATAAAGTTATTAATTTAATTTTAACATATGTCTTTAGTTATTTGATGCAACTAAATAACTAAAGACCCTTGTAAGAAAGACATGATGCAAAATGATAGATGAAAATTTTGCTAGAAAAGTATCAAATTAAAATAAGAAAGAAAGAAAACAGAAATTTAACTTACATGGGTAAACCACTAACCTATATTGGCCAACTAATCTACCCCAAAATATGATTAACAACTTTAAATGTTCAAACTTGATTTTTTAATAAAATTATAATTAAAACAACTTTCAAAATATCTCTCAAAGAATATTTGAAAGATCATAAGGCTTTTCTTTTAAAACTAAAAGCTTTACTAGTTCTTAATGAATAAAAAGACTTATAGAATAAATGATATGAAATATTTATGCATAATAAGCTTTTAAAATCATCAAATCGATTAAATCCGATCACAATTAAAATTACAAAATATAAAATGAACGTAATATGCCTTGATTTTCTTTTGTTATTGACTTGATCTTTACTTCAATAGTTGCAAACTTTAACTTCTCTTTGTCAACTTTATGAAATACCGTTTTGAGTTTGCAACTACATATTTTTTCTTATATCGCTTCTCATCAAGATAATAAATTTATTAGTAATAATTATGTTTTGTGATCATCAAAATATCGATGAAACTTCCATTGATTCAACACCATATATGACCTATAAATTACAATAAAATTCATAACTATGTATATGTTTTGGCCTTTTTTCTTAAAAAATTATTACACATGATTTTTTATATATTAAAAATAAATTCTATTTGAAAAAATTTTTATTTAAAAATAAAAACTTCACAAACTAAATTGAGATCCATCACAAAATCCTCCTCCTTTATTTTTTTTAAATTCTTACACTTATTTCTATATAAAATTTGGTGATTACTTCATTTACATGAGCTAATTGATAAGTCTACTACAATTTTGTCAGCTTAATAATGCCATCTGTTCCAGGTAATTCTTCTTTCCCTATTCTGTCTCACCAAAATCAATTTCAAACCTCATATCTTAAAATGATCATACTAAAATGATGTCGTTTTTTAGGATAAAGCTAGCCTACAAGTCTAAGATTAATGGACCGTTTGGAAACCTTGGAATTGAATTCAATGTTGGAATTGAATTCAATTACATTAATGAGATTAAATTGAATTTAATTTACACTGTTTGGAACAAATCTAGTAATATTAGAATTGAATTCAATTCCACAGTTTGGAACATAATTAAAATGAATTCAATTATTTCATATGACATTTTTACCCTTGACTAAAAGATAACTATATTAAATAATCAACATTCACACTTACATAGAGCAAGTTGTAAACATCAATTTCATTATAATTAATATCATAAAAAGTTCATTATTAAAATGAAAAGAAAATTGGTTGCAAATAGCATTAGGCTAAACCGAGCTATGAAGACAATAGAAACTATTATAATTTAGAAGCTTAAAAATGCATGAATGAGTAATAGTTATTTTGCGTTGACAACTATAAGGCATTATCAAATTTTGAAATTTCACTCCGAATTATATAATATCATAACAATTTTAACTTGTCTTCCTATGATAAAGAGACATAACATCGCTACATCAGAAAATTAAATAAATAACATTCATATGACAAGGAGACATAACATTGCTACAGAAATGAGGGCTAGAGAAATGAGAGATGCTTTGAAGTGAGAAATGAGGGCTGCGTTGAAGAGATAAATGAGGGTTGCTTTGAAGAAGAGATAAATGAGGTTGCCTTGAAGAAGAGAAGTAAGGGTATTGTGGGAAGATAACTTTCAACGTTAAAAAGCAACTTTGGAATGTTCACAAGAATTGAATTCTTATGATTTTTCACTGGAATTGAATTGCTGATGCTGGCTGGTTTTAACAAAAGAATTGAATTCAATTCTTTTGGCTTTTTGGATTCCAAACATAAGAATTGAATTCAATTCCAACATTGAATTCAATTCTTATGTTTCCAAACAGGGTGTAACTTAAAGATCGTCAACCCGAACTTAACTAGTTGACTTTAGTTTGGACTAGTTTGGTACCCTTTTTACCATCTCCACCCATATCCCTAAACCTATCATCTCTTCATAATTCAAACCCACAAAACCAAGCTCCCTAAAATCATATTTCCTCTTCATTAAGCACAACCTCATCGCCTATTTCTCCTCCACCTTCTTATAATACAATGAAAATTTCACTAGTTGCAAATGAAAAAATGTCAATTGCTATTATCTAACCCGATAAGCAACCTTCTGCTCACGTACCTTCTTTTTAAGCTAACTATCTTAACCCTATGTCGCAACCCATTTCCAAAACAATATCCATAAGCTAATTTTTTTTAATATATGGCCATTTTAATAGCTCCCTTTATACCATCTACTCACAAACAAGCACACAAATAGGAAAGTTATAATGGAAAGTGGGTTTGATGCATTATTAAAAAACTAGACACAGGATATGATACATAGGAGGAATTTTAAAATGTAATAATTGTAAGTGGTTATTTCCTTTTAAGAGAAAACCTAATTAATTTATTTACAGGTACAAGATACATCTTATTACAAAAGGATTTATATAGAGGATCGATATTAACTATCATTCCATATCTTTAGCCCCATAGCCAAACATGTTATAATGTGATTGATCTTCTTATTGGTTGTTTAGAAAAATTGGGTCATACACATATTAGATGTCAATAATAAATTCCTTTAATGAATAATTACGCTTAAAGGAGGAACTTTTCATGAGATAAATACTAGCGTTTGAGCATTAAGAATTCCCATATTATGTCATCTACTTGAACAAAATGATAATGAACTTAAGCAGTTTATGATCTCTATTGGCTTCTAAAATCCTAGGTAAACACATCCCTATTTTACCTTCATAAATCATGTATTCTTGTTTATTTTCTAGTTTATGTAATATAATTATGATTTGAAAATAGTCTAGCTCCTATCCATTAAGCCCTTCATGCCCTATCCACGCTGTTTTATGTTGAGGACCTTAACAACTCAACTTACTTCTTGGGTGTTGAAGTATTGTGTACAACTGATGGATTGATACTTTCATGGTCAAAATACATTGAAACCACTTTACATGACTATAACATGTATAAAGTAAGGGTGGTCTAACACCAATGGCTTCTACTATGCCTTTACACCTCAATGATGCCTCCCTGCCTATTAATTATATAATATATTATCAGGTTATTGGCAAGTTTCAGTATATTAATAGGCAAAGGTATAGGCAAAGGTGATGTCATCCTTTGCCTATAGATTATTAAAGAGATAAGTTTAAGTTGTTGTCTTATGAATGGATTTTTTGGAGTACCTCAAGAGCATAATCTCAAAAAGGTCTAGTTGTCTAGAATCCTGGCATATTTTTCTTACCTACTATCTTTGCGATCTTGAGTTAAATCTAGGCCGTTACTAACATTTTATAGGCCCTGGGTAAACTAATTAGAAAGGCCCCAATGAATTGATATTATACAAATATATAAACTTTAAAAAATATTTTATTATTAAAATTTAATATCTATACATAAAATACTAAATAATCATAACATCAACTAATAGCATCTTGCAAATGTCAGCAACAATAAAAACACTAAAAATAGTAGCAATAACAACAAAATAACAGTAATAGTAATCGAACATCAATATCAGATTGCAAAATACCAAGAGATTTGCACTAATAAGCATACATATGATCGTGATTTATATGAAAAAAAATTTCTTCGTACATTTTTAGATGCAAAATCATAAACAATAACATCAAGATCAATATTGTCCAACATATCCTTCTCGATATATAAAATAGCTAAACCATTCAACATTTTTTGTGACATTTAGGTTTTCAATAATTTGAACTTTGAAAAACTTTTCTCTGCTAATGCTACAGTCATAGGTATAGTCAATAGAATTTGATAAGCAATTGAAACATTTGGATAACAAACTATAGCTTTAACAAATTCTAAAATTTCAACTAATGGCATTAACTCATTTGGCAAAGACATTTGCAACACTTTCACTTCAGAAAAAAGATCATCTAAATCCACATCTGACACATCATCATGAGAAAAATTGTTGCAAAATTAGCATAACATTCTCTTAATTCGTTATCATCCGACGACCTCAGTTTCTTTGAATCAAATAAGAATTCAAAAATATTTTAAAATGTTATTAATTGTTCAAATTTATTCTTCAACAAAGCACTTGCCATATCCATAACAACTATAAAGTAATTAACTATGAAAGAATCATAGTATCCTCAACTAATTGTATTTCTCCATCGTGATCATTTTTATCAAATTGTGTTTTCCTAATAATACAACGCTTAGTTGGAACTGTAAGCTCTACGTTCATCTCATGTGCAAGACATTTGGCAATATTTATAATAGAGCCAAAACCCCCTTCATCTTTATATTTCTCAAAAAATACTATCATAACTTCCAATTGCTTTATGGTATCATCAATGCACAAGCTGTGATAGTATTTCTCAAAAAATACTATCACAGCTTCCAACTGCTTTGCTTTATGGTATCATCAATTGCGTTATGGTATGGTTCTAAATAACCATATCAAGTAAAAACTCAAAACTTTCAAGTATACTAACCAAACTTGCCACTTCACTCTTTGACTTGATTTAGATAATTCCATCAAAGTCAATCTTATTTGAGAAGCTTGAAATCTAATAGCTTTAACATGTTAGTCATATTAGTCATATGCTCAATGCAAGTTCTCATATTAGTCATATGCTCAATACAATTCTCATGTTCTTTGAGTCTATCATTAAGATGCTTCCAATCTCTAAATTCATCATTTGATAATGCACTTTGATTGCTATTAGATTTGAACAACTCACCTAAAAAAAATACTTTATTTATATGAGTAAAAAAAACATTTTCTATTGCTAATATCTCAATTACTCTAATTTCTATAATAATAAGAATATGAAAAATGCCGAGAGGTATTATCTAAAGGAAACACAAGATTCAATTCTCTTACATGCTCTTTTTTTCTAACTAAAATGTCTTTTACTTTATTATTAAGATTATCCTAATTTCTAAGATCATAAATATCTAATTTAGGAATTAGTTACTCATTTGTCCTTAAATTTTCTAAAGTGGATGCATTTGGTACATAATCATTCTCACTTAAATTACTAATATCCTCATGAATAAGAATCTAATTACTTAACTTTTCTTTAAAAACTATCTTCACCTAATTCCTCAAGATTCTCACTAGAGGATCCTACTCTTTTAATAAATTTATTAATTGCTCCTTCTTGGGATTTTCTTAATTGTTCTACTTGTTTTCTTCTTTTTTTTTTCTTTTTTCCCTTCCTGACAAATGCTTTTTAGGCAACAATTATAACACAATTAGACTAGAAAAAGAACAAAAGCAACTATATGGAAATAAAAGAAGTATGCAAGCACAACAAAACACTAATAGCTTAATAATATCACAAAGATATATCAATGGTATTATATTTGTGACAGAGGAAAAAAATAAAGAACAAAATTTAATATCCTTTATTAAAAATGAGAAAACAAAGAGCAAATTTTTTATGATAAAGAAACACTAATTTCTAAAAGTACAAGAAATTAACATACTTAGGAGAACATATAATAATTTATATTCTAACTTATTAACTATTCTAAGTTTGCCAAGACAAATATTATCCTATTTTTCAAGTTGTAGAAATGATTGAATATTATTTTGTTAAGCAACTAGATAAAGGTCTAAATTATTAAATCAAATATTTTCAATAGTTTTTTAATTTAATTAACGTTAGTGATTTTTAATAAAAAATTTTCTTTTATGAGAATTAACATAATGATAAATGTAGTATATCATATCAATTATTTAATTATCAAATAAGTTTAATTATATTTTATTAAATTTTAATTAATAAAAAATTTTCTTTTGAGGAATTTAACATAATGGTAAATGTAGCTTGTCATATCAACTATTTATGGTATTATTTAACTATCAAATAATTTTTATTATGTTTTATCTTTGATTCATATGTTGATGAAAATTAAAAAAAATTAGACTATAAAAAATATATTCAAATGTTTTAAAGAAATTTATAAATACAAGAAGTTAACGTAAAACTTGGAAGCTAAATTTTTTTTTTGGGAAGGAAGAGACCTGGAATATTATTACTCAGCGAATTTCCATGAAATCATTCGCGTAGAAATCATGTACACATTATCTTCTACCATTCACTCTTCTTTTGACACGTCTCGAACTTTTTATTCGATTCCTCAAGATATAGGTAGACAAATAGCCACAATATTTTTTTATATACAATGGAAAACCAAACAACAAAAATCTAACTTCCTAGCTAACGCAGGGATCTGCGGTACTGAGTTCCGTGCTTGTCACGGTTGAGGTGATCTATGACGACTACCGGAGGCGCCTGTAGAATATGAAGATTTGGGCTGGATATCAATGCAAGCGTTGCAAGACTGTCTGCACACTGATTCCCTTCATGATACACGTGTTGGAGCTTCACCTCCCAATCTCGGTGTAGTAGGCCACAGGTACCTGTCACCAAAAAGTAATACTTAGCTGAAGGTGTAACAAAAGAGGAAAGAATATTGATCACCTCCAAAGAATCTACTTCGACAATCACTCGTCGATATCCAAGCATCCAGGCTAGGGTCAGTCCTGAATGGACTCCCCAAAGTTCAGCAGCTAAAGGCGTGCCTCGACCAATGTGATGGAGGAATCCCCCGCACCAGTTTCCGTGGCAATCTCTGATTAGACCACCTGTGGCTGCTATGCTATATCCAGGCTTAACCGCCCCATCAATATTTAGCTTGACCCAGCCCTCTATCGATTTGGTCCAACCTGTAAGGTGTCCTACTAGTAATCCCTGGTCCTTAGAGACAACAATTTCCATAGTCCGTGCCCTTACTATCCAGTGAACGTAGTCCATTACTGCCCTAGTTCCGTCTTCAGGCCACACAAAATCATCTTCAAATATGCTACTGTTACGCCAATACCAAAGGAATCACCAAGCTACTCCATAAATAGTAGGCCATTGAAACTGCTGCACATATGAGTGCTTCAGAAGATTGGATTGCACCCAACTCTCCACATCTAATTGAAAAAATTCCGCGTCAACCACTGCTGGGGAGAATTTACACCAGAAAGCCTTCACGTGTATGCCCTAGTTCCGTCTTCTTTTGTTAGCAATATTGTCGCTAGTACCCGAGATTGTTTCTTCCACTTCTCTGACACCCATTAATTAGTATTTAATAACCTTCAACGATTGAATGGATGAAATATTGGAACGGTAGAGTGCTTAAATAAGATTAAGAGTGGGCTCTTAATGAGGGTGGGCCCTGGGGCACGGGCAAGTAAATCTAAAGGTTTGTTGAACATTCTATGAAATATTATTTTCACAATGTCAATAAGTTAACTATAATCAACTATGATTGGTGTGAGTGGTTTAGCACTGTAACATCTCGTTTCCATACAAATGGTTGAATTATAGAAACGGGCACACGAGAGATCAATCGGAGAAATTAGGAAAACACATCTCATGCTCATGCATTTGTGAACAGTGATTTTTGCACATG
>JANQBM010000007.1:24504484-24535805 GCA_025594535.1 Erythroxylum domingense | reverse complement strand
ATATTTATATGCATAAATAATTTTTATTACAAAATAAAATATAGTTAAAATTAAAAGTGCTTTTTATTTTTATGTTACAAATAGTCTATTGTATGAAACTCTTTCAAAAAACTCTTTTTAAATGATAATCAAACAGTCAACTAACTTCTTAGAAAAGCTCTTCTTAGAAGAGCTCTACTGATAAAAGCTCATCCAATCAGGCACTTAGTACACTTATTTACTAATAGATTTGCAAACAGAGTTAGCAAAAGAATTTTTTTCATAAGTTGGAAGTGTATAACATTGTCTTATTGTTCACATTTATTTTTCTAACATGTGTCAAATGAAAGCATTATTTGAGTTAGTCATTTCTTTTAATGAAATTATTCAAATAATGGTAAACATGATATTAAAAAAAATTAACAACTATTAAATTTTAATTGGAATATCATTATTGTTTTAGGTTTGATATATTATAGTAAAAGCATAATTTAAAAATGAGTAATTCAATAAAGTAAATTAAAAATAAACTTATAAATAATCTTAATATTATAATTTTTATATGATTTTAACTTCTATTGATACATCTTCATCACATAAAAAAAATTGTTAGTTTGAAAATTTCATAAGAAAAAAATAAAATTTTATATAATTATTTATAGGTTGATGTTTGCCAAATAAATTATGAGAATTTCGTTATACCACAATGAAAGCTAAATTTTAAAAATGAGTAGTTCACTAATATACGCGAAGTGCACGTGATGGACCGTTTGTTATTTTTAACCGAGAAGGGTACTCTTACACGTGAAGAGCAAGTAAACACTATGCGAAACAAAACGACAAGGTGGCTTTCTCGCTATTAATTGCTTGATTGGGATTGTGAGGAAAGGAAGCATTGATATTTAATGTGAAGACAATGACAAAATCTTGTTGTCCATTGCTCTGTACTTATCCCAGGCCTGTATGATGTCCGAAAAGTCCGTTTCATCAGATGCTGAGCCATGCGGGCAAATTTCTTGTTTCAGGAAAAATAAGAAAACTATTTAAGGTATGTTTATTTAGTGGGTATAAAAAAAATTTACAGAATGAAGGATTAAGTTTGGTAAGAAAATATGATTATATGATTATTATTTTAATTACCCATTTTTAGGTAATATCTCATTCCTCTCCTAATGTAGAAGAATGAGTATCATTCCTCAAGAGGAATGGGTTAATTAATTACATTATAATTAATTAAAATATAATTAATTAATAAAAATATTATTAATAATTAATTAACTACAATATAATTAACTAAAAAATTGTAATTAATTAATTAATTAAAATATTTTAATTAATTAATTAATTAATTACAATATTATAAATTAAAATATTATTAATAATTAATCAACTACAATATAATTAATCTAAATATAATTCATTCATTAATTAAAATATTGTAATTAATTAATTAATTAAAATATAATTATTTAAAATATTAATAATAATTAATTAACTACAATATAATTCATTAAAATAGAATTCATTCATTAATTAAAATATTGTAATTAATTAATTAATTTAATTATAATTAATTAATTACAATATAATTAATTAATTAATTAAAATATTATTAATTAATTAGTTACAATATAATTAATTAAAATTAATAAGAAGATTTTAATTAATCAATACATTGTAATTGACTAATTATAATGTAATTAATTAAAATATAATAAATGTTTATTTTAAATATTTTTTCCGATTCAACCACTGTCAATAATAATGGTAATCATTCATTCCTCCTAACCAACCATCATAATTACAATGATAATATCCATTCCTATTTCTCTCTATATTAATTTCTATTTTTGTTACCATTCCTCCGTACGAACCAACCACTCCCTTAAATGCAAATCAAAATTTTGGTAACCATGTGACTTCACTCATTGTATTCTTTAATTAGAAATCTGTACTTGGATGACCTAAAGAAAGGAAGATGAAACAGGAAGTGAACGACTCGTGCATGCCTCCTTCAAGCCAGAAAAAGAAAATTGAACTCATTTCAAGGCCTAAACCCTACAACTGTATTTCCTTTTAAGAAACGGGCCCAATAACTGCCGAATAGGGCACTATCGGTCCTGATCCAAACTTTTCATACTCCTACAGGCTACATCGTTGGAGCGGGCTGCAATGAATTTCAGAGGTAAGGTTTAAGGAACGTGAGTTGCATTTCGGGTTAAATGAGCTCTTGTATGATTACTTAAATTGCGGATTTTTTTAGTAGAAGACTAATCTTATTTGTTTTAATTTCTTGTACTTATTCTTTAAATTCATCTCATTTGATTTTAAATTTTTTTATTTTTTCAAAATAAATAATACAATACCTAAAATATTTAAAATTTATACTGGAAAAAAATACAATAAACAATAGCTTAAATACCAAATTAGATTAATGAAGAAATTAGTTTTAATAACACTTTACTAACCTCTCCCCAAAAAGTCAAGATTACATAAAGACAACCAATTATTTACTTTAATTATGTAAAGAATAATAAAGCAACAGGACAGTACTGAATCAAAATCCAGAAAAAGAAAAAGAATCAACTTTGAATGGGAAGGAGGAGTCATCTTTCAAGAGGGAAGGAAACCATTTTTGCTAAACAAAAAAAATTACCAAGATATTTCTTTTTCACAATGAAACATAAATTTTATTGCCTTGTTAAGTAGCTTTCGCCTGATATAAATACTTTCCAGGGCAAATATATATAGAACTTCAATTCACTCGCTGAAGATGATTGCTACAAGAAACAAATTTACATAATCATCTTACTACTTTACTAATTAAACATGATGGCAAATGTACGACAATCCTCTTAGCTATCTTACCTTATATATATAGGAGTACTTAAATGGCTTCATGACTAGGGAAGAAATTAACTATGATTACGCTTTGGAGATGCGTAACAATTTTGAAAGACAGAATTTGTTTGTCATCAGTAGGCGTGACTTCAAGAGTTTGTGCCTTAAGAATAAACATGCGAAAAGATATTGGAAAAATCTTTTCTTTTATCTAAAACATATAAAATTTATCTGGTCATGACTTTACTTATTTTAATATAGAATCGGAACGTAATATTTTTTCTTTTTTAAAAGTGTAATTGGTATTATTTAAATATATATTAAATAATTATCAAAAAATAACTTTACTAATTACTTCAAATTCCATCTTTTTATAATCAATTAATAATTATTTAAATTTAAAAATAAATAATAAAATTACTTTTTTGTAACTACAAAGTGAGAATGAATCGTGAATTCGAAGTCTAAAATCTTGAATATGGTCGATGGTCCTAAAAGGACCGGTAGATTTCAGACACTTTAGTAGGACCCAGTGACTAGTGGGGTCCAATTCAGAGCTGAAAATGGAGCTTCTGAGGCCATCAAAGGCGATGAAAGCCAAAACTTGAGTGGGGCATTTCTTGGGTTTCACTCAAAGCTGGTTCTGTGCTAGTTATGGCAGAGCTAGCTGCTCTTCATTTCCACGTTGTGGAGAGCACAATCAGTTGCGCATAGCACGCGCACCTTTAAATTCTAGAATGCTGCTTGGCCTCACTCTAGTTTCTGTTCAGGAAACAGGAATCAGGAATCAGGATGTTTGGTTTTTGCAGCAAGAGAGTACAGACAGGAATACGCGAAAGAACAAACATCTTCTCCCTTCAACCTTTACTTCCCATCTTTTGCAATGGAATATTGGGATTTATTTCTTGGCATTCGTGCCCAACTCTTTTTGTCTTCTCGAAATAAAGTGAACTGAGCTCAAAATCTCCACCGAAGAAAGCTTGTAGACGACACGATTCAACTCCTCTGGCGCATGAACATTCTACGTTACATTAGTTCACTTTTGTAGTCACAAAACTCGGTTAAAATATTTAATTAACGGATTTCAATTATTAGTTTGGCATGATTTATCAAATTATTTAATAAAACACATAATTAGATTAAATGAATCGCTCACAACATGTAATTACCGAGTTATTATGTGTTTTAAAATTTTTGTTTATTAGTTAAAACAAATCCAAATATATTAAAATCTTTGTATTCTAAATAAGTTTGAGAACAACTTGTATCATTAACGGACTGGTCCGATAATCTGATCGATTTCTCACGTTAATCTCTACTAAGTACATACAATTTATTGAAAAAATGTAATTGCTAAGGCCCAAAAAACTCTCAGATCACTCAGCAATAGTCCAAGTCATGTCATTCTCAAAGATCCAGTGGCAAACTTCAATTAAGCCAGGACCGGGCCCCAGTGCCAAGAAGGCTCCATGATTAGGACTCCAAGCTGACGTGTCGAGATGACAAATTGCAACACCATGATTAATCATGGATTTGCTCTCAACATCAAGAATGTCAGCCTCGTAAACCCTAACTTTAGGCACGGAATGACAATAATACAACAAGTAAGGGTACAGGCTCTGATGACACGAGACAGATTTCGTCACCTCCCCACCTTTGATTCCTTTGACTTTCCCCAGAAGTACACTTCTTGCTGAACCATTGACGTTTTGGGTGGTTCTGACCACAACGTTGTGCCCCAAGACCGTGACGGCAAAGTCCAACATGTCCTCCACCGAGCCCACGCAACGCTTTGTCTCGCCGCGGCTCGGTGGTCTCTCACACTCAGCCAAGGCGTTGAGAATAACCTGTTCCATGGTTGAATTTTCTCGAGCTTGGAAAATTTCCTTGATGTCATCTAGACGTTGGCTTGAAAATGGTAACTTAGACACAATGAACCGTGGCAAAAACGACCTTTGTGGCATTTTATCTCTTATGTCGGGCATGGTCATAACATTCCCTTCCTTTAACATGGACTCCCTGAAAAATCTTCCAGGTTCTATCCATCTTTTATTTACAGGGACGTTTTTGTCACTTGAGGATTGAGACTTACTTGAGTTACTGTAACTGGAAAATGTGACACCCTTATCATTGTACTCCTTGAATGATCGATCTATACTGTAGCTTGTGAATCCTATGGTGGTCATTCCCTTTGATCCCTCGCCGTATTCTTTGAAGGAGTCATTTCCAGGGTTAAACGTCTTCCCATAATTTGTGAAACTGACTTTGCCAGCATTTGAGTTCCTGGCATAAGATTGAAATGAATCTTGACCCACATTGGCTCCATTTCTGTAGCTTGAGAAGCTGTTGATGTTAGAGTTTCCACCAGTGCCATAACCCTTGAAAGTGTTACGAGGATTGTTACCTGAGTTACCATAAGCTGTGAAGGAGTCGTTACCTCCATTAGCCAACTCACCGTAGCCTGTGAATGTAGACTCGACGATGTTTGAATCTTCTGTGTACGTTGTAAACTCTGCTGGCACACCATTTCCTCTCTTGCCGTAGCTAGTGAATGTCTCAGCTCCAGCATTTGTGTCGCTGCTGTAACTGGAAAATGACAGTAAGTGGTTATTACCATCCGAGTCATAAGTAGTGAACCGGAGACCAGGTACGTTGACTCGGTTGTCATAATTCTTGAATAAGGCAGAGCCACCAGTTGCACCAGTCCCGTAGTTGCCAAATGTTGCATTGGCCACATTTGCATCGCTGGCATAGTTTGTGAATGATTGACTGTGGCGAGTTGATTCTCTGCTGTATTTAATGAAGGAACCGGTGGCAGAATTCAACCCATCGGAGTAGTTCTTAAAAGAATCAACCCCATTAAGTCTTGACCCTCCATAGTTTGAGAAGCGTTTGTTAGAGTACAGAGCAAAGCTGGCATCTTGGCCACGATTGCCGGAAGTTGGCTTCGAGTCAAAGTAGCAGAATAAGTTGGCTAAAGAACAGAAAGTGTCGCGGTGTGAGGAAAGTGAGTGTTGGGCTGCGAGCTTAGCGAGGGAAGCAGAGTCGATGGTACTAAGTGGAGAGGCTTTAGAGAGAAGAAATGGCGGTTTAGGTAGGTCGTTTGGGATTTGTTTGTTCCAATAACGGATTAGAGATGCTCTAGGCGAGAAAGGGTCATACTTTGACGATAGGTTTTGCTTGTGGGCGCTAGTTGCAACTGCGAAGCATACCTGCACATCATCGTGAAAATTGAAAAGAATTTTGAAGTTATATAAATGAAAACGTGGAATAAATTACAAGAAATTGAAGAGTTGAAACACAGAAAAAAGGAGATTACAACCTTAAAATATGAGAAAGATGAGACCAGAAGGAAGACGGAAGCAACGTTGATATGAACGAGTTGTTGTCTACCCATCATCCGCATGCGTAAGCTGCTCATCAGTTGGAGACAAGAGGTGTGTATAAATATGCAAAATATGCATTTTCTACAGGAATAAAATAAGGCCTCTCCTTTTTGGTATCGTCAGCTTTCTTTTCCGTCAAGTTTTGCTTTAATTTATCTCTCGCATCTGTGGAGAAGTGGAAAACCAGTATGTTGCTGCCCATGGTAATCAATACTAATCATCTTGTCGAAAGCAGCAAAGAAGCTTGTTTCATGCTCCATAGTCCATGTTCACAAAGACGGCATATAAATTGGAGCCATAAGCTAACAAATATACAAATTAGTGCCAGTATAGCTAAAATTATGTAAAAAAATAAAGTATCTTACTACATGTTTTTTGAAACAAGAAAAATTTATAATGAAATTTAAGAAAGACAAGAGTCCTTAAATGACATTTTATCTTAGTTAATTGAGTTTTCTTAATAATTTGGAAATCAGGCTCTAGTAAATTGTTATAAAATTGCGAATTAAAGATAGATCACCGGGAGAAACTATTAAAATAACTACAGGATCACAATTTAGTAAGTTTATTGAGTATTAACTACAACAAAAAAGGACCAAAATAATAAAGGAATGATTAACATAGTAAAATAATTAGAAGATCATAATTTAGGCCAATTTATTTCCACTGTGATTTTTATTTTTTTTAAATTTAATAAAAAATATTTATTTTTATTATGACTTTTGGTCTCTTTCACTTTTCATATTTTATAAAAATATTTTTATTTTTATTTTATCATAATTTACTATTAACTAAATATATATTTTTTATTGTTTAATACTAATTAATAATAATTATTATGACTAATTCAACTTAATTATTGAATTTATTTTATTTTTATTAATCAATATAAAATTTTAATTTTTGGAATATAAAATATTTTACATTTTATAGTTATTTAATAAATATTTTTAAATTTAAAATATCTCTAAAATACATTGAATTTAAAAATAGTTTAATAATTAACATTATTTTATAAATAAAATTTACTTATTTAATTATTTATTTTGACAAAGTATAATGAATTTTCACTAATATTTATTAATAAAAATCATATAAGGGAGAAAAATAGAATTATTTATTTAATTAATTCATAATATTAATTTTTTAAGTATTATTTAATATTTAATTATTTTCAATAATAAAAATATATTTATATTTATATTATCAACCAAGTTTTTTTTGTGAAAAATAGAAACTAAAAATAAATGAAAATCATAATAAAAACAGAAAAAGGAAAGAAAATAATTAACATAGTTTAGGGCTAGCCTGGAATTTAATTACTTACTTGGCGACACCCTAGCTTTGATAGATGTAGGATTACCCAAACTGATAAAAAAGCGTTGGTTATGAGTGAAAATATTTAATATGTTAGTTATATGAGGAATTATATTGAAAATTATAAAATATTTTTTAAATTGAATATGTTATTTGATTTTAAGTAATTAATTTATGAAATAATCTACAAGAAATATATTATTTATAAATTATTAACATATACATATATAGACAAGGTAGTTTTCTAAAAATAGAAAGAAAAAAAACTAGGTAACCATACTAAAAGTGAGCACTGGTTAAGATAATATGATCAAAGTTGCAAACATTGTTCCACCCCTGAGATCAGATTGGGTTCTAGTATAGTATTGTACCAGTATTAGTCAATACCGGATATCTTTGTGGGTAATTTTTTAAATTTATGAAATAGTAGCTAAATTTTTTTAAAATTTGCAAAATAGTTAATTATCATATTTTACAACTGTATTGTACACTTTATAAGTTTACATCAACTATGTCTCTAAAATTTATAATAATAAATAATAATCACAATTAGTATGAAATAACAATAATTTTTAGATATTTCATATATAAATAATAACTACAATTAATATAAAAAAAGACAATCATCATCATACAAATATAAAATTAAGAACAATACAAAGTATTAAAAATATTTCAATTTCATCATATAATAAATAATAATTACATCAAAATATTTATTAAAAAGAGCAATAAATATCCTTAGCTCTCAAATTATTACAATTTACTACAAGAGTTCGTATGAGGAAACAACCAAGTAGAAGTGAAACCTGAAGTAAAAACATTTACGATTACATTACATATATAGAATTTAACATATACATCAAATATAAGTAAAATTAAAAGAAGAGAAAAACAAAAACCTAGAACTTCATTCAATCATCAATAGGAGGATACCCGCTATAACTGCACTGACCCTAATTATCATTTGGTGCAAAATTCTCATCATTAAGAGGAACCTCATCATCATCATCATTCAAATTCAATGTACCAAATGATATGTCAATGCTTTTCCATCCAAGATTATCTTCCAAGTCATCCACATCTACCAAACTTAGTTCCTCAAAAATCCAATCCATCAAAAGATCGATATTATCAATGAAAATTGGATTTGTTGATCTACTTATGCTATTAAGAGTCCTAGTAGACAATAAAATTTAATTATTAGAAAATTATAACAAATTATATTGAAATTAATAATGATAATAACATATCTTTTCCGAAGTTTTAAATTATAACGAACGAAAACCAAGTCATTCAATCTCTTGTGCTCCAATCTATTGCTTTTCTTGGAATGAATGAATTCAAATATGCTCCAGTTCTACTAACAGCCTGTTGCATTCACACATTGACTTAAAATCTAAAATGTAAACCTTTATAATTTTGGAACATCACTTCCTAATTGATCTCACCAAGAAAATGTAAGTCGTAAGATAACAAAAATAGCGTTTTAAACAAAATAAAGTGATAATTAATTTTCAACAACTAAGAAAAAAGAAATAACTAATACCTGGAGAAAGTTTTGATTTTTGTCGAATAGCAATTAATATTTCAAAATCCCTAAAAGACTTTATAAAACTCCATTTGTGAGCAAAAGAGATCTTGAATCATGTCATGGACAACAATTGATGTATAATGAATAACAATCCCTTATTAACTTCAGTTTTCTTTGTAAAATCTGGTCTGAAATAGATACTAAAATTCAAAAATGCCCCAGCTATAAACAATGGAGAAGAAAATTGTCAATAAGTAAGAAACCAACATTCAAGTATTCAATATACAAATTACACAATACGCATTCCTATCATTTGTAATATAACTCATTTTGTATGATTATATCTTACACAAATCAATTTCATCTAACACAATCCTATTTTATCCAACACAATTTATCAATAAGTTAAAAACCAACAATATTCAACATATACAATTACACAATATGCATGTCCATTATATGTGATATAACTCATTTTGTATGATTACATCATACACAATTTAATTTCATTCAACACAATTTAATTTGATATAACACAATTCATCAATAAGCCAGAAACCAACAATTCAAGTATTCAACATACATAATATGTATGTCTATCATATGTAATATAACTCACTTTGTATGATTACATCATACACAATTCAATTTCATACAACACAATCGTATTTTATCCAACATAATTTAAAATACTCTTAGTTTTCCTTCTACTATATTGCTACTCTTTCCTCATCTTTTTATGTCTCTTTAAAAAGTGAAAGAAAAGAAAAACTAGAGTGTTCTCTTCTTATGATAAAACTGACCAATGGTTTGACAAATTCAGGTGGTATCTGAAAGTAAATCTGCAAGCTTTTTTGGTCTATTCTATGATATACATAACAATTTAATTGTCATTACCAATCAATCAACTAATAAATGTGACAACTTAATTAAAAGAGATTGCTAATGGATAATTGAAAGAATCAATAGATTCATGCTTTTATCAAATGAATAAAATAGAGATACAATTATACAAATCAACTATACATTTGGAAAATGTTAACTGCTTAGAAATACAATTGATTACATTTTAGTTTTATTACTAATTTACTATAAAATTACAAGGACCTCCTTGGCTCCTCTTCCATAGTCTTATTATTATTAATTGGCAATTACATAATTTTATACTCAATACTATTATACTAATTTTAAGAATGTGTAACAAAATATTATATCAATTAATTATTTACCAATACTATTATGCTAATTTTAAGAATATGTTAACAAAATATTATATCACTTAATTATTTACTTTAAAGTTTAAATTACATTTCATTCACCAACATCCTCAGAAAACTTAAGATAAATAAATCCCACGTAAATCAAACCACAACCAAACCAGTCATAAACCTAACCAACAAGATGAAAAAAAAAAATCGTGCATCATTGATTCATTTCATTCAACTCCAATCCTCCAGGTATCCAATTCCAACCTAACATAAATAACAAATCCAATTCACAATTTAGTTCCAGGTTCCAACAATCTAACCCATTCGCAGTCACAATTCACAAATGCAATTAAACAAAAAAAAATCAACTGAAAACACACCCAAAAAAATTCACAATGTATTGCTTCGTGTTTTTAGGTTAGGTCAGGTTGGGTTTGGATCTGAAACTTTTCTAGATCTGACGATTCCAGATGCGGTGGTGGCAGGTAGCTGTGGATGATGGTGACAGGAGGAGAGTGGATAGTGGAGTGGCGTGGAGGAGGGCTGAAGTTGTTCGGCGGTGGAGTGGAGGAAGTCGTGTGGTGGTTCTGTTGTTACCGTAGAAGAAGCAGCCATCAGAGAGGGGAACGCGAGAGAGGGAATGGAGAGTGTGTCGTGTAAGAGAGAACAGAGGAGGAGAGTGAGAGAGAGAAACCAAAATGAAAAATGAGAGAGATGAAATGAAGTAGATGGGTCGCACGGCGCCCCAGGGGTGGGGGGGTGTTAGGGATAAAATTTTCAATTTTTACTAATCAGTCCCTCAAAATTTTGAAACTTATACGACCGGTATTTTGAATACCAACGGTACCAACCTGTACCATAATTGCTAATACCGTTCTATTTTTTGGTCGGTATGGTACCTTTTGATTGGTACAGAACAATATTCATCACACTGCATCTAATCGATTGAAGTCAAGCGTTGTAGCTAGACATCACCATTGTCGTACTCTTGTCTACTTTATATTGTCATGCTTGACAAGTAGGGTAAATTACCTTACTTGTCATATGCATGTAGCATATTCAAAATATCGAAAAGTGCCTCCATCCTTTGTATTTAAAGTCAAAATTTTATTTATAATTTAATATTTAATATTTATTTTTATTTTTACTTTTAATTATTAAAACAAGTTCTATTTAAAATTATATACTTTAAAAATATTTTAAATTGAAATTATATTTATTAAATTATACTTATTTTATATTTAAAACTATTATTTAGATTAATTATAAATTTAGTTTAAGTTATTAAATTAAATTATTCATAATTTTTGTTAATAACTAATAATAAATAGTATAATAATATTACATTAAATTATTTATAATTCTTATTAATAATTAAATAGAATATATTTAGTTGACAATAAATTATATTATAATAGAAAATAAAAATCACTTTTATGATTTTCATAAGTTATGAAAACTAGAAGAAACTAAAAACAAAAGTAGAAATAAAACAAACAAAATTTTTTACTGAATTTAAAAATAAAAATAAAAAATAAAAAAAGATAGAAACAAATAATCCCTTAGGCCCCGTTTGGTTGGCAGGAAAATAAAGTTAATTTAAAATCTGATTCCTCGAAAAATAAATCTTGGAAAGTAAAGATATTCACATGTTTGGATACTTATAAGAATTCTAATAAAAAAGTTGGGTGAATTCTTATATAATGTTTGGTATGCAATAGTATTTCATAGAATGTAATTTAATTTTGACTTATATTTTTAATTATATACTTACAAATAAAAAAATTGAACATTTTATTAATATTTTTAATTAATAACTAATTAATATTAAATATTTTTATTATTATTCGTAATACAAATTCAAGTTAAACATATAAAAATATATTTTCCTCAGGCACATTAACAAAAAACACACCAGTGAGAGTTGTGGCGACGTGCAGCTAAAATGGATTGTACTCAATATCCATTAATAGAAGAAATCAGCTCAGTAATTGTTCTTACTCTTCAGTTGCTCTGTCTTTTTTCTTCCAAATTCTCCAATCCGTTATATTCCTGATTTCAGTTTTATAACAATATCATTGCATCCTCTGCCTGTGGGATTCGCTTGAGTCTCGGAAGAAATTTTCCTCTTTTTATCGATCGATTTGCTTGTACCATCGACTGATAAAAAAACACTAAAACTAAATGAAAGTTTCTTCCCGTTTTTGATCAGTTGATTTGCTTCCTCAACCAATGTATGTTGCTACTTCCAGGATTTATCCGCCATTCATAATGTTATTAATGGTTGAATTGACTTGACACCAAGTTAGTCTTCAAGAGATGGAGAAGGCAATTACCAAGAAGCTGACAGAGTCAAATGCACAGCTTACCGCTGATTTTAATGCAAAACTGGAGCTACTGTCCTCAAATCTCCAGAAGATGCTTTTGAGACCATCTAAAAGAGTCTCAAGGGAAACTCAATTGTTGAGCCTAATTCTTCTGGAGTACGTAATCATTCTGAAATTGAATCGGAAAAAGCTTCTAGGAATGGGGCTAACAATGGATTTGAGAATGGTGAAAAACCTGTGAACACTGGGTCTACTAAACCTGTAGGTAATGGGTCTAGTTCCTTGGCTACTAGATTATCAAAAGTGGATTCCCACGTTTTGGTGGGACGATGGTGTGAGAATGGAAGGGGTGAGCTTGCTGTTAATGTGCGGTGAATCGGGGTGGTTAAAGCATGGAAAGAGTGTTCACTGTTGGTGCTTGAGGAATTGCTTGAAGATGGAATTAAGTTTAGGGAACGTTATTGTAGATATCGTAAAGTTGAGAGAAAGGAAGGGTTAAATTGACTAGCGTATTTTTTAGATTAAATTCCTGAAGAAAATAATTTAAATATCAAGAGGGTGATGATATTTAGAATCCAAGTAAGGTGTTACTACTTTTCTTATATTGAGAAAGTTTTTACTTTCCTAACTACTTAAAAAAATGAATCAAACATGATAATATAAATTTTAGGAAAAAGATTCTTTCCCAAGTAAGAATCCATGTCAACCAAACAAAACCTTAGTTTATTTGTGAATCACAACTAAACAAACAAGAATAACTTTTTATTTATTGGATTTAAAGTTTAAGTTTTGGTAAGTATTGTTAGGCTTAGTCAATAAATTATATTCTTATGGAATTCTTATTGCTTTGAATTAGTCTGAGCATATTGGAAGTTTACTACATGTGTGATGCTTATTTTTCTGGTAGATAATGGTATTTCTACAACAACAAAATGGTTCTCAGTGATACAAAAAAGAACCATGAAAATCAGAAGTTAAAGAATTTAAAAGCTAAGAATAATTTATTTCAAGAATTAGGTTCCTCAATCTTAAAGAAAATTCTCAACAAGGACACATCAAAGAATATATGAGATTTTATGAAGTAGAAATATTAAAGTATAACATGGGTCAAACGGATTCACTTGCAAAATAACAAAAGAAGTTTAAAGTTTGGCTTGAGATCGTCTGCTCCAGATTTCCTTTACCTACCCAGTGCCAACTTCGACCATCCTCATATTTTACACTGTACCATTTATTTATTGTGAAACATGTGGATGGGAGAAATTTGGCACAGGATGGTACATAAGATTCGGAACAGAGGATCTTCGCCCTTAAAGTTCTCCATATAAAAGTAAAAGAACTAGTTAATAAGTACTTGGCTCCATACCTTACCATAAATTATCAAAATGAAAGCTGATGGTGAAGATAAAAGAGATGTTATTGTTGAAAAAATTTTGAGGTCAACGACCTAATAAGTTTTGTTGCGTTCTGTGTTCTAATAAGGAATTCAAAGACACGAGCATTTTAACCATTAATGAATTACAAAATTGCTTGCTTGAGCATGAAGTGTAAGAAATATATAGCCTGGTATTGTGACGCATATTTTCTGTAAGACCATATTAAACTTAGTTTAGGGTTTTTTTTTAATTTAATAGTATATTAAATCTTGACCGTTAATTTAGTACTTGACGAACGTACAAGATTTAATCTTAAAAATATAGACAAAACAAATACAAAATGTAGGTATTTGTGTATTGGGCTATCTATCAAGTTATCGTACAAAAAGAAGGTTAAGAGAGAGGAACTAGTTTGTAATCGTTGAAAGCTTTCTCTTTATATCATTGATGAATTTGCTTAAAGTAAGTGATTCATTCACTTTATTCATGTGGTTATTAACATATTCAAGATCTGAATAGGCACGAATGATTTATATATGATTCATGATTTATGTCTTTAATGTTTGAATATTAAGAACGAAAAATTTACATGTGGTATCAGAGCCACGGATTTTGAATAGATAATAATCCTTAGATTATTGATTTGATGATTGTTTCAATTATGGTGTTTATAAAAATTATGATTTTAGGTTTTTATATATGCAAAATTTGAAGATGAGTTTATGATCTTTCAACCACTTTCCTCTGTTTATTGTTAAATTGGATGTATTGGGTCTTATATCACTATAAGGGTTTCTGATTAGTTGATGGTGATTTTGTATACATAAAAGAACGAGTCGTATAGATTTGTAATCTGAAGATTCTGAACATGTATATTCAACGGGTTTTATATAAAGAATAATATTTTTCAAAAAAAAGTTAACACCGCATCTTCTTGGAGAACGTTTCTCGGAAGACGTTCATATCCTTCATAACATATTGTTAGTTTAATTTACAATAGAGAAAATGTTACAGTGGCTATCTAGTGGGACAGAAGGTTGGAAATAATGAGAGAAGGCAAACACACACTTATCATTGCTTTTTCTTACGAGTGATTGTTTAAATCTTTATCGACGGTGGATTTTGAAAGAATTGCAATCTCTGTCTGAAATTCCTCTGACGCTTTGCTGCAAATAACCTGCTTCCATTCTTTTAACATGTAGCACCTCACTATTGTAGGTACATACCAGAACGTCCTAAGGACATTTCAATACATAACTTACGATAATGGTATGCTATGTTCAATCATAACATTCACGTAATATGACATCATCATTCTGTACTTTCTTATAAGACATCATTCCATTTTGATAATCATAGAACAAGTTATGTCTAAAATACCGAAGCATGTTC
Source organism: Erythroxylum domingense (assembly GCA_025594535.1). Taxonomy (NCBI): domain Eukaryota; kingdom Viridiplantae; phylum Streptophyta; class Magnoliopsida; order Malpighiales; family Erythroxylaceae; genus Erythroxylum; species Erythroxylum domingense. Next base: position 24,520,445 of record JANQBM010000007.1, on the reverse strand, counting down.
AGTGAAAATACTTCTGTTATGAAATTTTAGAATTCCTCATTAATTTTGTCCCAAATTCATCAATAAATCTCCTCCAAATGATTTCATATGGTTATAAAAGATATAGAACAATGTGTTTCGAGTCTATTGGTTTAAATCCCGTGTCATTTAGAGGTCAGGAGAAGAAGTTATGGTCAAAAGAAGGAAATATGTTCAAAACAACCCTCCATTTGAAGAGCTTCGAAGTCACGATCGTGCACCTTCATGATCGTGATCTTCCAAGTGCTTCTGTGATGTCATGATCATGCACCTACACGATCGGGACTTGTGAGATCGCCAAAAAAGTCAACTGTAGCTCTCCTTCTCTTCTTCTTCTTTTCTTTCTCTTAAACAAACATCTTTAACTTATATCAACCCCATTTTCAACTTCCATTTAAATCAACATAATCATAAACAAATCAAAACCTAAGATCAAAACACAACATCAAAACTGAAAATCACTCACTCAACTCCTTCACCATTTTTTGCATTTCTTCTTTCATTTTCTGCATTTTCATTTTCTGCATTCTCTTCATTTTTATCATTCTTTCTCATATCCAGACATCACCTTACATTTATTCTTTATATCTAAACTCATTTTAAATCATCTCTAAGCCCTCAAAATAATTTTTTTTTGTAAACACAGTGAACAATTCCTGCATATCCACAATAAAACAAAGCATATATGAACATTATCTTTCGTGAATTTTTGCACTCTTCTCATGCATATTTTCATTGATCTTTCAACCTCAAAAATCATTTAAACACTATTCTGTAACATTTTGATCCTCAAAACACACAAACAATAATATCACTATATTCATCCTATAGCTACGGTATACATAAAAATGTCCATTTTCACATGATCATTTAATGACAACTAAAGCACTAAATTTATCTCATATACCAATAACTCATAAGGATTCACATGTACGTACTTGATAAAACTCCAAAATCTTCAAAAACTCCAAGAAGCCCTAACTCTCATACACCCATGTACATTATCTTGAAGGTGGTTTGGGTTAGGTTTTTTTTTAGACAAAAGAAATGGACAACAAAGTTGGGAGTAGCAAAAAGGATAGATGAAAACAAGGTTTTTCTTTGGTAAAGGTTCGGTGAATCAAAAATCAATGAAGAAAAAGCTTGAAGAAGAAGCTATGAAGGAGAACTTAGTCAAGAAACAACAGTAACTTAGTCTTTCAAGTTTAAAAGAAATGTGATTTGGTCTTGCTATCATAATCATATAATATAACTTAAACTAAGTAAGTGACACTTGTCACTTATCTAACTTCTAAGGCTTTAACTAGTTTTTCTAATGAAACTAATCTAGTCATCTTCAACTTTACTCCAAGTATCTCTAACTTTCAATGACATAAGTCATTAAATCCCAGTCATATATAAAAATTTCCACTGTCATTTGATATTAATTTCTACTGCTAATTATCAATTGTCCTGCTACTTGGCATTTTTCCTAATTCAATAATATCCAATAATTTTAGATTTTTTTTCCTAAAATTCCCAAAATTCTAAATCAACAAATACACTCTCCAAATCAATTTTCAATACAAATAAATCACAATTCTCAATAAAATCACATTCTACATATATAAATCAAATTTACCCAGAATGTCAATGCATGTACAATCATTTTCATATGCAAAAGTACCTATATTCACGTGTATGTGTATTTCATATTATGCATGAACATGAAATGCATTTTCTAATCTCTCATATTTATTATTCTAGCTTAACATAGGTAATGGGATGTTACAATTCTCCCCTCCTTAAATGAAATTTCTTCCTTGAAATTCTTACCTGATTGTTCGAACAGGTGGTGGATATTGTTTCCTCATATGCTTATGAATGTCAATGGGCCGGGCCGGGCCCGGGCTGCCCTCGGCTCGGCTAGGCCCGGTCTAAAAAACTGCGGGCTGCGGGCTGCGGGCCGGGATGGCAAGGCTCGCGGCTCGACTCGCTGATGGGTCAACCGGCCCTTGGTCGGCCCATGGTCAGGTGGGTCAAGGCCGGGCCGGGCAGGGCCAAACTCAGCCCGCCTATATTTTTTTAATATAAAAAATACAAAACGGAGTCGTTTAGGACAAAACGACACCGTTTTGTCGGGTCGCGGGTCGGGTCGGGTCGACTCGTGGCCCGCACAGGCCGACCATGGTCGGCCCACTGCACGGCCAGGGCGGACCATAGTCGGCCCGTGGCCCGCCAAACTCGGGCCAAAAATCGGCCGAGCCGGGAGGGCCGGGCCAGAATTGACATCCCTACATATGCTTCTCCGTTTTCTAAGTGCCTTCTTCTGTCGAGTGATTCCTCCAAAGGACTTTCACCAGTAGAATTACTCGATTCCTTAACTGCTTGATCTGAGATCCTACTATCTTAATCGGATCCTCAACATAACTTAGGTTACTAGCAACCTCAATCTCTTGAGCCGGTATCACATGTGTCGGATCCGATCGGTATCTTCGGAGCATACTCACATAAAACACATTATGTAATTGGGACATTTCATTCGATAAAGCTAACTTATATGCCAAAGGTCCTATTCTCTCAATGATCTCATAAGGACCAATGTATCTAAGGCTCAACTTGCCCTTTTTACCAAATGTCAATACTCCTCTCCAAGGCAACACTCTCAGGAACACTTTGTCTCCTACACTGTATTCCATATCCCATCGATGTTGAACCACATAACTTTTCTATCTATCTTGAGCTGCTTTAATTCAGCTTCGGATCAATTTCACCTTGTCCACAGTATCTTGAATCAATTCCAGGCCTTCAACCATTCTCAAGCCCTCTTCATCCCAATATAAAGGCGATCGACACTTTGTTCCATATAATGCCTCATATGGTGCCATTCCAATACTGCTGTGATAATGGTTGTTATAAGCAAACTCTATCAGTTCTATATATTGATCCCAAGCTCTTTGAAACTCCAATACACATGCTCTAAGCAAATCCTCAACAGTCTTGATTGTCCTCTCACTCTGTCCATCTGTTTGAGGATGAAATGCAGTACTAAAGTTTAACTTAGTACTTATAGCAGACTGCAAGCTTTTCCAGAATCTCGAAGTAAGTCTGAGATCCCTGTCCGATACAATGGACACTGGAATCCTATGTAGTCTAACCACTTCATTCACATATCTCCAAGCCAACTGATCTAGTGAGTTATTCTCTCTCACTAGTAAGACAATGGGCCGACTTAGTCAATTGGTCTACTACAACCTATATAACATCGTTCTGTTTCGGAGTCTTAGGCAATCTTATAATAAAATCCATGGTAATTCGTTCCCATTTCTACTTCAGAATAGACAACGAATATAACTTCCCAACTGGAGGCTGATGCTCAGCCTTAACCTGCTGGCATGTCATACACTTAAAAACATACTCCGCTACTTGCTTCTTTATTTCGGGCCACCAGAAATGCTGCTTCAATGTGTTATATATCTTGGTAGTACCAGGATGCGTAGCATAGGCGGCCATATGAGCTTCCTCTAGAATTTCTTTCCTCAGGTCATCCACATTAGGCACACATAGCCTCTGTTTCAACCACAATATCTCATCCCTCAACTCAAACTCGGAATTCGGATTCATCTTCACTTTCTCTATAAGCTTCACCATATTAGGATCTTTCCTCTGAACTTTTCTGATTCTATCATGCAGCATCGGTCTTAACTTTAGTGTGGCTATCAGTTCTTCATTATGTTCTAAATTTAACTCCACATTCAAAGCTCTCAAATGAATCAGGTTTGATATTCTCGATAACTGAATCTGAGCTACTCAATTGTACAATCATAATCCTTTAATAACTCAATCCATCTTCTTTGCCTCATGTTTAACTCCTTCTGACTCAACAGATACTTCATGCTCTTATGATCAGTGTAAATATGGAATGTCTCTCCATACAAACAATGTCTCCATATCTTTAGAGCAAAGACAACTGCAGCAAGCTCTAAATCATGTATTGGATAGTTAATCTCGTGAGACCTTAGTTGTGTCGATGTATAGGCTATCACTTTGCCATATTGCATCAATACACATCCCAATCCTTGATGCGAAGTATCACTATATACCACATATCCTTCATTCCCTGATGAAATAATCAACACCGGTGCAGTAGTCAACTGATATTTCAGCTCCTAAAAGCTCTTCTGACATTCCTCATTCCATCTGAATACTACATTTTTCCTCAGAAGTTTTGTCAGAGGGGCTGAGATCAAAGAAAACTCCTTGACAAACCTTCGGTAATATTCGACTAATCCTAGGAAGCTTCGAATTTTCGATACATTTCTCAAAGCTTCCCAATTTATCACTGCCTCTATCTTCTTTGGATCTACCTGTATGCCTTATCCAGTCACTATATGTCCCAGAAACACTACTTGATCTAGCCAAAATTCACACTTACTGAATTTGGCATACAATTGTTTCTCCCTCATAATCTGCAGTATTACTCTCAAATGTCTGGCATGATCTTCTCTATTCTTTGAATACACCAAAATATCATCGATAAACACTATCACAAAGCGGTCCAGGTAGGGCTGAAACACCTTATTTCATCAAGGCCATAAATGCTACCGGGGTATTAGTTAACCCAAACAGCATTACTAAAAACTCAAAGTGCCCATTCGAAGTGCCCATACCTGCTCTTGAATGCACTTTTAGGTACATTAGCCTCTGCTATCTTCAACTGATAGTACCCCGATCTCAAATCCAGCTTAGTGAATAATTGAGCTCCCTACAACTGATCAAGCAAATCATCAATTCTAGGCAATGGGTACTCGTTCTTCACTTTCACCCGATTCAGTTGCCTATAATCAATGCATAACCTCAAAGTCCCATCTTTCTTCTTTACAAATAAATCTGGAGCTCTCCAAGTTGAAACACTGGGTCTAATGAAACCTTTTTCTAGCAACTCCTGTAACTGAGCCTTCAACTTCATTAGTTTTTTGGGTGCCATCCTATATGGAGGAATGGGTATAGGAATAGCACCCGGAACTAAGTTAATCGTAAACTCCGTTTCTCAATCTGGAGGTAAACCAGATAGCTAGGTAGGAAACACATCTAAGAATTCCCTAACCACAGGAATGTCCTGAACATTCTGCTCAACTCGAGTATCAATGATGGGGACCAAATAAGCCTCACATCCACCTTGCATCATCCTCAATGCACTCATAAATGATATCAACCTGGCCGGCATTGCTTGACTAATTCCTCTGAAAACTGCTCTCGGCTAATTAGGAGATTCAAATACCACCTCCTTAGTATAGCAGTTCATGATAGCCCTATCAGTAGTAAGCCAGTCCATGCCTAAGATAATATCTATCTCTCTCAGCTGTAATATAATCAAGTCTGCCTACAATTCTGCCGAATCAATCCGAATCAAGCATCTCTTGGAGACCTCTCCTATAACTGTAGTACTACCTATTGGTATACTCACCTCTAATACATACTGTAATAATTCTCTATCACAATGCAGCCTAGATGCCAGATGCAGTGTGATAAAGGAATGCATAGATCCTGGATCTAGTAATGCAAATGCTTCATGGTCATAAATAAGTAATGCACCTGCAACAACATCCGGAGAGTCCTGAGCCTCCTGCCTAGTCATGGAATACACTCAGGCCTGAGACTGCGGTCGGCTGCTTCGTACCTCAGTCCTGACATAAGGACTCCCAGAGCTCACTCTGCCTCTGCCACGACTTCTCTGTCTAGTCCCACTATGTCGACTCTGCTGGATTGTAGCTTCACCCCCAGATCTCCCACTCATACCAGACTAAGTTCCCATAGTAGCAGGACAATCTCTAATCTGGTGGTCAAAGGAGCCACATTTAAGGCTAGCTCTAGACAATCTCCAGCACGCACCACCGTGCCTTTTCCTACAGTACTCACAAGGGGGTATCTGACTCTGCACTATACCTCTTCCATTGCTAGACTGTACAAAACTACCCCTGTGTCAGAATCCCGACTGTCTTGATCTAGCCGATGGTCTGGAAGCTCAATTCTGGCACTTACTGAATCTTTTGCCAGAACCACTCTAAATCTCACTGGACCTCTTCAATTTGGACCCTTGCCCAAACTCTACTTGTCCCTCTCTTAGTAGTTACTCAATTATGATCGAAGCAGCTCTCAACTAAGTGAAACTACTCAGGTTGGAGATTGCTAGTCTTATCCTGATCTCCATGTCCAGCCCATCTTCGAATCTTCTATACTTATCTTCTTCTGTAGGAATCAAAGCAGTAGCATATTCCATCAACATATTGAACCTAATCTCATACTTTGCCACTGACATCCTACCCTGCTTCAGATCCAGGAACTCTTTCATCTTCCTATCCAAGTAGATCTTGGGCATGTAGTTCTTCTTGAAGACTCTCAGGAAATCTTTCCACTTCAGGTTGCAAGATCTGGTGGTACTGCCTAAAATAGTCTTGCACCACTGGTAAGCTGGGCCTTGCAGTAAAGACACTGCATAGTCGAATCGCGTTTAGTCTTAAGGACCCATTTACAGCCAACTCTTTTAGAACCTTCTGGCAAGTTTACAACATCCCAGACATGTCCAAAGAATGATGTGGAATTGTTGAATGAAAAACACTCCTAGTTTTACGCTCAAAACTGCAAGTATATGGATCACAACTTGTAGTAAAAAGCAGATATCGATCCCACAAGAATTATGCTTAGGCATCACTTAATTCAGATTAATCTTTATTTAAGAACCAAAGTTTTTTATGGAAATAAACTGAAAAATTAAATTAAATTAAACAACTAACAATGCACAAAAGATAACACAAAAATGAAAAAACTCGGAATTTAAGATTTTAACAACTAGAGATCACTTTTTTCCTATCTTATCTGATTCTTATTTTGTTAATTGAATTGTGCCTCACCTAAGATGTTCCAATGTACTAACTACCCTCTCTCAAGGTGTAATTAATTATCCCTAGCCAAATTTAATAGAGATGATTAAATAATCTCTCAATTTACAAAATCAATCCACCAATTCAACTCGTTATTAAGTTATCCTATGGGTGATAAATTAATTAGTCAAGAGCTCTCTTTTAACTAATCAATTAACCTGATGAATGTAGGTCTATAGAGTACCAATTCTCATTGTACAACCGTACACAAATAACCTAACTCAATCTCTCAATATATTGCAAGGTATAACTTCACCATTCATCAAAAGCTTCATTTATTCAAATCAAAGGAGTTCAACAAGAAGTTCAAAAGTAATCTTTATAAATAAATCAACCACTCATAATATCCATAATATCCCCAACAATCAAATAATCCATCATATACATGCTAGAAGAGAAAAAACAAAAGAAAACTAAATGAATCAAAGTCTTCTTCTTCTTTGCCCGAATCTGGAAAATCTGGCATTGGTGTGATCTTTTTCTAATTGTGAATGAACAACCTTGAATCTCTAACTCTCCCAAGACTCTAAACCTATGTTTTTAATCAAAGAGGCAAGTCTCTACCGCCGCCCTCTCGTCCATAGGGGTTTATAACCTTATATAGTAATGAAAACCTAAAAAATAAATGAACCCTGCATGTATCCTCGGGTTAGACATCCCATGATCGTGGGAATCGGCATAAATCCCATGATCGTAGGTTTTTGCATTATAATTCCTCCTCTTCTCTTCTCCTCTCTTGTTCTCTAACTTAATTTCAAAGGTTGCCACCTCCATTCCTACATCAAAATTAATTAATTCTTACCCTAAATCAATATCAAATATAAAAGAACAACAATGAAGATCAAATTAAACAAAAACATACAAAATAAATATAAAACACAAGAATAATAACCTATTATGCAAGAAACGCATGCCAAATACTTAGAAAAATACACACTAATGCACAACTATCAACTTCTCCACACTTAAATCTTTGCTTGTCCTCAAGCAAAATCAAACACAACCATTCAATTCCATCACTTCATTTTCACAAAGATCAAAGCATGCAATCCCTCAAATTTTGGCCAACTTAAATGTCAAGCTACTACACATATCAAGATTGCTTTTCATTAGTGTACATAAGCAAACTCAATATATGGCACCATCACTCAAAGATAAGTATAGATGCAAAATAAATCTTCCTCAAGATTTCACTCATTTCTCTCTAGTTTTTGATGGTTAGTGTTTCGCTCAAGCTCCCTATAGGAAACTACACTATCATAGGATTGCTAATACACTAATTCTCCTCTACAATAATTACATGCATTAGATCAAAAGGACTTGCTTCGGGTTATAATGTGGTAAGGGTTAAGGTGGGTAAAAAGGGTAAAGGGTTTAACATAAGCATTCGTAAAGTAAAAAGTAGACAAAAGGATAACAAAACATATTTCTGAGATACACAAGTGAAAATATACTACTACTCCGCACTTATTGATGCTACTAAAATGTTCTTCATTTTTGTTTTCTTTTTTTTTGATAATATGGAAGAAGCAATGAACAAAATAACAACTAAATACAATATGATTCAAGAGCAGAAGTATCACTCAACTCCTCTCAGAAATTTTTTTAGCAAAAATCCCAACTAATGCATCACTTAATACTCTACTAAGCTTGTGAATGGGTAAGTTAATGGCTTTTTAGGTTTTAAAATTTTGGGGTGTTTTCAAGAAACAAAATGGTTAAGACTCAACGAGGTAGCAAGGGATAATAAAAGGTAGGTTATTTAAGCCAAGGGTTAACACAAAAAGGGCCTTAACCATCTCTATTAAGAATGCATCCAATAAACTCAAACTGATTCAAAGCAAGTTCTAAAGATAATAACCTAAGGAAGAATCACACAAACAAAGAAATAAAATGAATATGGATGGAGTCATATAGGCGCAATCCTTACATTGGCTCAAATGAAAATTCATTATGCATCTCTACACTACCTCATTGCTCAAGTGTCAAATTGTGAGTAAGCTTATACAACTAACTACTTTTCATCACTCAACATGGTTGACTCTTTACTTAAGTAGCCTAATCCGAGTCCAAGCATGCATTCAATCTCATTCCAACTAGCATGATAGGATCTCATGGCAAAACAAATCAAAATGATTTAAGTGTGGTTCCATTTCTTAGCACAAAATAACATAAAACAACTTAACATGCCTAAAACCTGCATCCTATTTAACAAAATGGAAACAGTGACTAAAAACTGACTAAAACAATGCAATTAACAAAGAAAATGTCACCTCCCCATACTTAGAGAACACATTGTCCTCAATGTGACAACGCAACCATAAAATAAGGTAAAATGACATCAAACTAAACAAAAGACATCAAACCAAACAAAAAGACATCAAATTAAACAAATGACATCAAACAACTAACAAAGTAAATAAAACAATGTAGAAAGTTTAAGGTAAGAAGGCTCATGGAGATTGTGGTGGCGAAGGCGTTGGAGAAGGGATTTCAATGTTATTCCTTTGGATGAACTTGAGGAATTTCTTCTTCATATACCACTGCTCCTTATGCACGTGTCTCATCTGGGTGTTAAGCTCATTAATTTGCAGCGTCATTTGTTGATGGTTAGAAGTCATCTGGTCGAGGATTTGTTGAAATCTCTTAACCTTTGCTGCCGCAGTTGGTTCTTCCACTACTTCTTCTTGGGGATCCAGGAGTATTTGTGACGTGGATTATCGAGAAGTGGCTACATCCTTGCCCTTCCTATTCTTAACGGCTGTGCGCGTCCGCGGATTTCTGAGTTCTATAGAATGGGGCTCCAAAATTTCAAAGTGTCTCTAATAAGGAACATAAAAACATTATATCTAGCCGTACACACACTATCCACATCAAGATTGTAAAATAAAGCCAAAGTAGTAACAATATATGACATGCCAAAATAAAAGTGTTTCTTATTAACACAACTCACAGTAGATCAAAAAATCTGATAAGGGGTATTTATTTTGACTTTTCGATCCATGCACTACAGGAAGAAAAGTTCCTTAGCCAAGAACTTATTAATTTTAGTTTTGTTAAAAACCATTAAGAACATAAACTTATGAAGAAGTAAGTGCTCGGTGCTACGAATTAAAGTATTTGGTGCATTCCTAGAGTCAAATTTGGTTTCACCCGTTAGAATTTTCCAATAATCATCCACATAAAAGTCATCATGAACATCCAAAACTTTAGTGTTTGCTAAATCAAAAAGTGCACAAATGATAGTATAATCAAGTTTATAAACATGACCACTTATCCTAAACTAGAATGTATCCATTTTAGGATTATAACGTACAGTGGTGAATAATTCGAAAGTCATCATAGGATATATCGACACATCACAATGAATTAACTGACCCTAACCAATATTCGCAGCAAATATCTCAATGTTTCTCCTTAATCCTAGAGTTTTTAATAGTTCCAAATCAAAGTATCTAGGAGGCATTAATTCTCTATCCTTAAAGTTACGAAATCACATACCTTCGTCTTCCGAATAAATAGGGAATAAGGCACGAAAAGTGGTCATCATAAATGGTTTATCTTCTCTAGAGACTTAAAGGTGCAATTTGTCAGTTGGTTTCGAGGCTTTAATCTTTTTTGGAGCCATTGCGAGATAAAATTTGCAAAAATAAGCAAGAGAGAGGTGAGCACGTTTTTAAGAGAGAAAATCTCACCAAATCCTTGGATTCTTGAGTGATTAATGTGAAATAAGTGTAAAGGAATGAAAAATTGATGGAAGAAGTGAAGAAAATACAAAGATTTGAGTGAAAGATGAAGGATTTGAGAGATTGGGAGAGTGGGTTTCGTGTGTTAAAAGAAAGAGAATCTGAAAAATTGAAGAATGAAGAAGGAAGAAAAAAAAGGGGGGAAATTTAAAATTTTTTCGGATGAGGGTTCCCAAGATCATGGGAATCCTATCATTACCACGATCGTGGGTTAAGGCTCTAGAAAATTTTTAGAGAGCCTTCCCACGGTTGTGGGAAACAACCTCATTCCCACGATTGTGGGTTAAGGCTCCAGAAACTTTATGGAAAACCTTCCCATGGTCGTGGGAAACATACCAATTCCCGCGATCATGGGTTAAGGCTCTAGAAGTTTTTTGTTGAGCCTTCCCATGGTCGTGGGAAATAACCCAATTCCTACGGTCGTGGGTTACTCCAAATTTTCCAACTTCTTAACCCTCTTCCAAGCTTAGCATGCATTATCAACATTCTAGCAACCTGCAAACACATCAAAATCACACGACCAATAAGAAATTTAAAGAGAAAGCAAGTTACAACTTAAACAAAATCCAAATAAACACTAAGCAAACTCAAATTAAACATAATCACAACCAAATAAATCAAGTAAACAAGTAAACAAAGACAAACAAAAGAAACAATCAGAGGAAAATTAAATTCCATGGGTTGCCTCCCATGTAGCGCTTCTTTTAACGTCGGTGGCTCGATGCTCTCCTTGTGCTTAAGGTGGTTCAAATGAATGGTGCAATGGTAGTGCAGTCACTGATCTCACAATCTGCACATAAGCTACCATTGCTATAGATTCCACCTTCCTTGTGATTCTCCTTCCTTCGCCTTCTTCTACGCAATCGTTTCTTTATGAATGCATTCCCAAGATCCTCAATATTTTCTTATTGTCCTCGAGATTTAGTTTCCTTGATATTAGTTAGAGGTAAAGGAGAACTGTTGTCTTTCTTTGACACTTTGAAGGTTATTTGCTGCATTCCTACCCTTAAAATTAGTTCACCCCTATCAACGTCAATTATTGAGAGAGAAGTGGCCAGGAATAATCGTTTAAGGACTATAGGGGTTTCCACATCTTCTCTAGTATCCAATAAATAAAAATTTATGGGAAAGATAAATTTATCAATTTGTACTTGCACATTTTTAATAATCTCCTTCGGTTGATGAACTGTTCTGTCGGCCGTTTTTACTAACATCTTTGTGGGTTCTAACTCTACTAACCCTAACTTCTGACTAAAGGTATAGGGCATCATATTGATACTTTCTCCCAAATCCGTGAATGCCCTATCTATGTTGACTCCATTAATACTGCTAGGAATGTAAAAGTCCCCTGGTTCCTCTTTCTTTTATGCTATGTTAGGGTTTCCTTCCGCTATGCACTCCTTAACTTTATTCTTGACTGATTCCTCTAGTGTGAACCTTGTTTGTAGTTGTTCCGTTATGTCCTCAACTTTGTTTGATTTAACCTCCTTAAAATTACTTGTTGCCCTAATTGAAATTGACTTTCGCTGAGCTAAAATAGGGTATGGAATTTCAGGTTGAGGTTCCTTGATTGGCTTAATTACGAGTTCACTTTGAAGGAATTTCATAATTTCTTATCATTTTCCTTTATCTCCGTCTTCCTTCACATGTTCAAGTTCCTTTTCCTGGGTCTGAGTGATGACCATGATCCTTTCCTTTGGTTAGACTCGGTATTTCTTGGTAGACTACCTACACTTCTAGAAGACAAATCATTAGCAATTTGACCCACTTGAACCTCAAAATTGTGGATGGATGAGGCATGATTCTTCACAATCTGATCAAAGTTTGCCTTCATCCTCTTTTGACTTTCCTCCTAGCTGGCACATATCCTCTTTTGGTTCTCTTCTTGAGTTTCCAGTTTGGACCCCAAAACATCCATCAATTTATCTATTTTGCTCTCCATAAATTCAAGTCGATCTTGCTGAAATCTAGGAGGTCCTTGTGGTCTTGCCTAGCTACTTGTATTATTAATACTCCAAGAAAAATTTGGGTGGTTTTTCCACCCTAGATTGTAAGTATTAGAGTAAGGATTATTACCTCTTTGTGGCTGGCCCAAGTTGTAGCGCTCCGTTACCATGGGGTACATACCGGAACATCTTGAGGACGTTCCAATATATAACCTATGATAATGGTGTGCTATATTCAATCACAACATTCACTTAACATGGCATCATCATTCTTTATTCTTTTATATGACATCATCAAGAAAGTCACAATATTTTAAAACCAAAATTTTCGCCATTTCATTTCATAAATTCGAATGTATTTACATTTTAGCTTTTAAACACCCATACATGTGCATTATCATAACCTAATACAAAATATGCTACATGAAAGAGGAAATTACATAAAAAGTCTATCTAATCTTTCCAATCCCAGCTGGCTGACCTATGAGCTATTTCTTCTTCTTCCCAAAAGTACAAGACTACTTGTAGCGTCTCTCAATAGCTAAAGTCCTCTCTCTAGGTCCTGAAAAATCAACGTTGTAATTTTGATGAGTTTTGTGAACTCAATGAGGTAACCATCATCGGTGGTTTACTCAATTCATGCAACACATCACACATGTAACATATATTTCACATCTTTGCATTTTGCATTACGAACTCAATGAGGTAACCATCATCAATGGTTCACTCAATTCATGCAACACATCACACATGTAACATATATTTCACATCTTTGCATTTTGTATAAATTATCACATATCACATTCTCACTTAAGGGTAAGAAAATTTTGCATTTCAAACAATCAAACATACTTATTAAAATGTATATGAAATGCTCATATGACTCTTTCCGTATCCATTATGGATACCAGGCTCATTTATACTGTCCTTTATCCGTTGGAGATACAGGGCTCATTTTACATAGTGAGCCTTTGGTTCTTAATCTCATTTGGAGCTTTAAGCTCGTTTTCGGTAGCTACTCAGGTTACAACTCTCATTATCTAATCATACATTCATGTATGGAATGCATCTCTTATAATCAATCAATCATGTAAAGAAGCATTTAGTTCTTCACATTCACATACAAGTAGCACTTCAATATCACATTCATGCATCAAGTCTCGAACCTTCATTGTCCAGCATCAACATAATCAAATCACATTCATATCATCATCCAGAACATAATCTAAAGCAAACAATTAATTGCGTGAAATCATCTAGGTTACTCACTGATTGCTCCCGAAGCTATTGCCTCAAAGTTTTGGCAACATTTGGATATTGATGTTCCAATTGCTCCTCTATATCAAGCAATATACACATATCACACTTTTGCATAATTATAAATGTTTGTTAATGCACATGTATGTATATGAAATATGCACAATGCATGTTCATGATAATCTCAGGTATCACTCTATTAGTCTCGTCATGTAAACATTCATATTTCTAAACTCACATAAGTATCATTTATACTAATGATTTATACCTCAATAAAACCATTAAAATCGAAATTCATAACTCATTTCGTCAATTCAGATTTTTCCTAAAACATACCTTCGGATCTACTGTACATGATCAATATGACAATGAAAATGACGTAATTTGGCAATACTTTATTCTAGAAAAATGTTCCCCATTATCGTAAGTTTCTAATAACACCAAGATCATTCAATTTTCTTTAGTATTCCAAAAGTTATACTCTAAATAATTTGGACTATTCTTCAACTGTAACAGTATTTTGTACCAAACTTCAAGTCAGATTCTGGAATTTTCGAGATATAATTAAAATTATAGTTCTTCAGAAAAATTGTATCACTATGTCTCTAGGTTAATCTAAATTAACAATAATTCCATTTGGATCACTACAGAACAAGTTATATCTAAAATACCGAAGCAAGTTCAGTGAAATTACTCCAGTTATGAAATTCCAGAACTCCTCGTCAATTCTGTCCCAAATTCATCAATCAATCTCTGACAAATAATTTCATATGGTTATATTTTTTGTTGGAGATGTAGAAAAACATGTTTTGAATCTGTTGGTTCAAATCCGATGTCATTTGAAGGTCAAGAGAAGAAGATGGCCAAAAGATCAAAGGATGTTCGAACTATCTCCAGCCTACACGATCCTTCATTTTTTTTTGCATATTTATTCCCTACACATTCTTCATTTTTCTTCTCAAACATTCAGTTTAAATCACTTTCCCATATTAGAACATCATCTTACACCTCTTCCTTAACTCTAAACCCATCTTAAAACATCTCTAAAAACACTCAAAATAGAACATATTCTCATACTCTCAAAATAGAACACAAACATATACATTCATCCACTAATTTGCTGCACCCAGTTCTTATTTTCATGTGAATTTTTGATACTCTTAAGGACAGAATTTTAATTTGATGACTGCATGAAAAATGTAGCCTTATGTCTCTAGTTTAATCCAAATCAAGAATCATCTCATTCGAATAACTACAGAACAAGTTATGACTAAAATATAGCAGCATAATCAGTGGACATGTTACAGCTACATTTTCCAGCATTCATCTTCCAATTTTTCCATATTTTATTCTACTTCATTTACTCTTCATTCTCAACTCCATTTCAACTCAATATCATACACACACAAATCAAAATCAATGATTGATCAAAAACACCAAAACATAACATATTCTTATACAATTTCAACTCTAATTCTCATTCTTTTATTCACTTCTATAAATCATCTAAATTCAAGACATCATCATATACCCTTTTCTTAACTTAACACTCACAATTTATCATTCCTCATAAAACAAAAATAAAATATGATTCCATTTACCTCTTCATTCTCAAACATCATCATATTTCAAACTTCCTTTTTGAAATTCAAACATGTCATAACTCATTATCATAAATGATTCATTTATCCAACAAATTATGAATACATAATCTCATTATTTACACCCACACCCATGTTAAAACACATATATAAGAACTCATGATCATCAATCTCAATTTATTTATCATAAATGCTTTATTAAACACCAACCTATGAAGATCAGCATGTAACTTACTTGATTTAGCTCCAAATCCTTCAAAAACACACCAAACCTAGCTTTCCCATGTATCTCACAACCATCATCATTCTAGGGTGGGTTTGGTTGGGTTTTTAGTGAAAATGAAAGAGAGAGCAAGTTAAGAGTAGTAAGTGAAAGATGAGAGGGTTAGGTTTAAATTTTATGAAAATTGAAGAAGCAAAAACGTGAAGAAACAAAAAAGAGAAGAAGAAGATGATGTAGCTTATGAAGAGAG
>JANQBM010000007.1:24485113-24504384 GCA_025594535.1 Erythroxylum domingense | reverse complement strand
TTGACAATTTTTCGGGTCCGGAAATGACTCCGAAAAATTTTCAGAAAAATTCTATAATTCTCAAAAAAATCACAGAATCCTAATGATCCTCTCCAATCCAGTTTTTCACTCACACAAGCCTAGTTTGCAAAATTCCCCATTTATCTACACTTATACCGGGAAAATGTCATGAATGCATGTACAATAAATTTTCATATGCAATACTCACTATTCACAAATTCATGAGCATGAGATGTGTTGTCCTAGTTTCTCTGATTGGTCTCTTGTATACCCGTTTCCCTGGTCCGACCTGTTATATGGAAACGGGATGTTACAAGTTATCTTGGAAAGTGACAATGCCAAAGAATATTTATCTGATTCCTTCTAGACTTATATGCTTAAAAATGACATCTTTACCAGACTTCTTATGTTGATCCACCATCTTAAAATGGTGTAACTAGAAGAAAAAAAGATATCTCCTTTGAAAAACTAGGCAGTTTTGATCCAAACACATGTCCTCGAGTGTTTCTAACATGATGCGATTTGAACAACTTATTTTTTTATCAATTATATGCCATTATCTATCCTTTATAGTAAGATTCCTTATCACGTCCTCTTTCCTAGCAAATATTTATTCCTTATTAAGCCTCGTATATTTAGGAGTATATGTTTTGTCTATTATGTTTGCCTTTAAGTCACCAAATTAGATCACAAGTCTATAAAATATGTCTTCCTAAATTACTTTCATCTTCAAAAAATGTATTGATATTATTGTCCCAGTCTTAATAAATATCTTGTATATGTTGTTGACATATTTATAGAAAATCTTTCTTCTTTTCCTACTCCTTCAAACCCTTGTAATATTCAAGGGAAGAATGATGATTTATTAATATACCAAATCAATTAGCAGTACCAAATGTTACTTCTACACCTACTATTCCAATACTATGACCACCACCTCCATATGTTCATCGCGTCTATTCCAAATGATGAGATGTTCAAAACACATGTTCAACACCAATTCCTTTTTCAAGATTAGATCCTAAAACAATGATCTAGACCTTTTAATTGCTCTTTATAAAGGTAAATGCCAATGTACTTACCCAATTTCATCTTTTGTTTCATATGACCATTTTTCATCTTTTTTGTGTTCTTTTGTTGCCTCTCTTTATACTAGATCTCTTCCTACAACTATTGATGAGGCCATGTCTCATCTTGGCTGGCAAGCGGTAATGATAAAGGAGATAAATGTTGTTGATGCTAAAGGTATTTGGTATTTAGTAAATTTACCTACATGGAAAAAAAAAGCTATCATATGTAAGTGGGTATTTGTAGTTAAAGTCAATCACGATGGCTAAGTAGCTTGGCTTAAAACCCCCCTTTTTACTAAAGATTATGCCCAAACTTATGATATGGACTAATAGGATACTTTCTTTCCTGTGGCTAAGTTGACATCTATTTGTTTGTTTATTTATATGTTAGCTACTTATAGTTGGCCTTTGTATTAGTTGGACATAAAAAAATGGCTTTCTTCCATAGAGACTTATATAAGGTGGTTCATATGGTGCAAACATCTAGGGTTTTATTGCTTAAAGGGGGTATAGGAAAGTATGTCAACTTCAAAGAACTCTATATGGTCTTTACAATAATCCTTATGTTTGGTTTGGCAAATTTAGTCAAGCAATTAGAAATTTTGAAGGAGTTAGAGCATGGTTAAGCATTCAATCTTTTACAACACTCTATGGCATTATTATTCTTGTCATGTACGTGGATGATATTATTATTAATAGTGAAATCATAGAAATTTCATCTATGAAAATGTTTCTTCACAGATAATTTCAAATGAAAGATTTGGGCATATTAATGTTCTTTTTAGGGGTGCAGTGACAAGGAATAAGAAAGGTATCTTCTTATCTCAAAGAAACTATGTACCTAATTTCTTGTCTGAAACTAGGAAATTAGGGACTAAACCATACAATACTCTTATGGCACCTAATTTGTAACTTAAAAAAGATGGAGACTTTTTTCAAGGTCATTGAGAAGTATAGGAGATTGGTTGAGAAATTAAATTATCTCATGATAACTCATCTTGATATTACTTACTTTGTTAGCATTGTGAGTTAATTTATATCTTCTTCAACAATTTAACATTGGGTCGCCAAATTAGATCCTATGTTACTTGAAGGGAGCTCTTGAATGAGGCATATTGTATAAAAATCATACTTACACTTATATATAGTAGTTATCATATGCAGATTAGGAAAAATACAAAATTGATCAAAAATCTACCACATGAAATTATGTTTTTGTTTGATTAAATTTGATCTTATAGAAAAGTAAGAAACATAATGTTGTATCTCGCGTGAGTACAGAATCAAAATGTATACTTTGTGAAATAATGTAGATATATTTGCTTTTGATTGAAATTGGTCTCAAAGTCTCAACGCTAATAAAGTTATAGTGTAATAATCATAATGCTTTGTATAGCTTCTAATCCTGTGCTTTGTGAATGAAATAAGCATATTAAGATTGATTGTTATTTTTTTGTGAAAGAGTGTAACAAAACCTAGTTTCTACATGATATGTGAAGATTGGAGAACAACTAGGAGATCTTTTTATAAAGGCTTTAAATAAGACTTAGGTTGAGTATTTTTGTAAGTTGTAACAAGCTAGAGATGATTAACATCCACACTTTAGTTTGAGGAGGAGTATTACATATTAGGAATTGATATATGTATATATTTAGGATTGGATTATATGGATTGATTGTATTGATTATAGGGACTGAAATTATCTCCCTACCATTTTAGGCTCTCATCGTATAAATAAATAGAAGAAATTAATAAATACAAAATATACCTTCCTTTGTAACAAAAAGAAATGCATATATTGGAGAGGAAAGTTTATATTATAAGAATTGAAAAGACAACTAAAAGTTGCATATAACCATAACAAAACGAAGTTGAGGAAATTTTGAAGATGTAGTTGATTTTGTTATGTTTGCATATGCTAATTTTATTCACTTTGAAGATGTTGTGAATAATGAGAAATGAGTAGAGTCATGGACATTGAAATGGATGTAATATTAAAAATTACAATTGTAAATTAACTGAATTATTTGGATGAGAAAAAAAGGTTAGAATAAAGTGGATTTACAATACTAAATTCAATGAAAATGGAGAAGTAAATAAGGCTAGAGTTATGATAAAGAGGTATGCTCATCAATATGAGACAAATTATACATAATTATTTGCTCATATGACAAGAATAGATATAGTTCTCTTTGTAGTAGCATTTGCAACTAAAAAAGGACGACTTATCTACTAGCTAGATATAAAATCTATATTTTTACATAGTGAATTAAATAATATTTTCAAAGAAAGCTTATATTTATGTCTAAAAGGAAAATGAACAAAAGGTTTACAAGTTGAAGAAGGAAATTTGTGCATTTAAATAAGTACCATATTGATACAAATGTATAGAAGCTTATTTTAGCAAGGAAGGATTCAAAAAGTGTGACTATAAGCATACTTTATTATTAAGAAAAAAATATGACAACATCTTAATTGTAAGTTTGTAAATTGATGATCTTCTTTTTATTGAAAATGATGACTTGATGTTTACGAAGTTTAAAATTTTCATAAAAGCATGAGTTGACATGACTAATCTTAAACCCGAAACAACTGGATTATGAATTGAATTACATTAATCTAGTCCAAACCTTTGTAATACTTTCAAAACATACTTCTTTTGATTGATAAAATCTCGTTTGATATTTATGGCAAGTCTTATTAGCAAGTATATGGAAAATTCAATAACCTCTATTTAAAGTTATAAAAGGGGTGTTAAGATATTTGAAGGGAATAAATGAATTTAAATTTTTCTATTATAAGAAGGTAGGAGATGATAAACTTATTGCTTACACCGATAGTGATTATGTTCAAGACTTGAAAAACAAAAAGCACATGTTAAGTTATGTTTCTTTACTAAGTTTAGGAGATGTTTCTTGATCATCTAACTAACAACCAGTAATTTAAAGTAGAATTTATTATTGTAGCTTCCTATGCATATAGGCCTTATAGTTGAAAAGGGTGTTCAACTAGATCATAATCAAAGTGAAATAACTAGCATTTGTTATGATAGTAACTTCGCAATAAAAATTTCAAATAGTTTAATAATGCATTATCATCATAAGCATATAAATGTACATTTCATTTTCTTAAAGAGTTTACCAAAGTTGGTACTGTGAGATTGGTTTATTAAGACAAAAAAATTAGTTGCCACTTAATTGACGACCATTATTAATTCCATTATAGTGGGGTCAAATTTAAACGTTTTCTAAATGTTAGCATCTTAAGTGTTCTCTCTAGAATATTAGAGTTAAATTTGTTGATTAAAGTAAAACTTAGGGTCAAAATTGACCCTTTTGTCCTGAATGTTTTTATAAAGTTGTGTAGCTTATTAAGAACTTGATTTTCAAGATGATAAACTAATTGCTTATAACATTAAGTTTAAGGGAAAAAATTGTTAGAACTTGGTAAAATAACTCAGTCAATAGATCCTTATTCTTATGGGTTTCATATTAGTTTGAATTATGAAAAACCCAAGGTTGAAGTTCTGCAAAATTTCTGTTTTGCGACGATTGCTTCAAGCTAAAACTTACAGTTGCTTATCAGAAAGTAACTGATTGCGGTTTCCCGATATGTATAAGTTTTAATAATTAACATCGATATTTCGCAAGTGCATGGGTCATTCGTGTAGCACCTAAGATGTCGATCCCACGAGGAGGGATAATCTAATCTAAAAATTTAAGGCCAAAGACAATTCACAATAATTTAAAATGTAACTAAACTGAGGCAAGAATTTATTTCAATCATGCATTCAATTTCAAGAATCAATTACGAAAAGATTAATAAAATAGCAATTGCAACACCCAATCAAGAATCAACCAAAGGAACTATCAATTGAGAGAAAGGGGAATTTTATCTATCTTTAATGCTAACCTAATTGATTATGACTTACTGGATTATTGGTTCTAGATGGTCTTAGGATTGATTGCTCTCTTTCGAGTTATAAACACCCTAATTATAGTAATCAGATGATGGGAATTGCCATCTCTCGATTAACAATCTATCCAAAACACTAATTAGATCTGAAACTGTCCAAAAACTATCAGGAACTTGTGCAAAATCTCTCTTTGCACAATTTACTGATTTGATTTAATTCTCATTCTAATAAATTACCTAACTCTCATTGGCCCAATTTAATAATTTTTCACTCGGTTCACCCTCTCAGTTTATCATCGAATTATGCAAGTGCATAAATTAAATCACAATAAATCCAGTAAAAACACAAACAATCAAATTTTATTAAATCAAAAATAAAACAACCCGAAGGTGAGTTTAGGCATCCTTAGCATTAATACAATCCTATCATCAATGGCTATCCCAATTCTATAGAATAATAAAATGGAAAATTAATAGAAAACACGATCAGAATGGACGACAGAGGCAGAAATGGCGAGAAATCTCCTGTTCTAGGAAGTACTTCGCGTGGGCTTCTTCTCCACGTCTCTCTTCCTTTTTCTCTTTCTTAATCTCTCAATGAATTCTCTTTAGGGTTTCTCAATGGAGGCTGAAGCAAAAGCTCTTTCTTCCTCTTTGTCTTCTTCTTTAAATACTTTTTGTGTTCTAAGCAGCCCTACATTTTTTGGGGTAAAAAAGGTTCGAAAAATCTCTCAAAACTTGACATTTTTTCTTGTTTTCATGTCTACCCAACACAGGTCACGATCATGGCCTACATCTAAGCCTTCTACCACAATCGTGAACAATGTCTTGAGTTTCTGTCACGATATTGGACACGATCGTGGGTTGTCTCCAGTACTTCTGTCACGATCGTGGCCCATATTTTTTTGACCCAAGTGTTTACAAAACTTTCTCCATTCTTTGATATTGACCCTAAAATACTAACAAACACATCACGGTACCTCAAAGACATAATAATTAAGCTCAAAGACTTGACTAACCCATAAAAAACACTTAAACACAATTAATTAACAAATTAACACAATTCTAGACTAAACACATACTAAACGAGTAAATTAACACTTAAATACATAACAAACTAAGCCTTAAAATATGATGTATTTCACCCTTATCAGTAACTAGATTTGCAACTACGATTTTCTAGAATCTGATCACAAGTAGAAAAATTAAGTTCGCAATAAATAAATCAACACAAGAAATTTGTTAATGCAGTTCGGCACACATGACTTACATCTGCGAGTCCTCACCCAGATTAATCAACTTTCACCGTAGTACAATAGGCTTACACAAGGCTATTACGGAGTTGACACCACTCACCCCTTGACGTTATCCACTCGTACTCACATCTTTGAAAATATCTCACACCCAATAGCATGGCCACCTTATATTAATCTTAACAGAGGATTTTTAAAACAAATTATCTCAAGTGATTAAATTAAGAATAAGAGAAACAAAAAGTAATTGAGTCAAAGAACACTCTCCTATGTGTGCAGCCACATTAAAGAATAATTATGGAGTCTTTAAACAAAAAAATCTACTGTGATCTATGAAAACCCTCACACACAACAGTAAAAAATCATAGATAGAACAATGTAATTAATCTCTAAAGCACCCCAAAAACATGACAGAAAAAAATCAATAGACGTGTGTCACACCTTGGACTGCTTGTTTATCTAGAACAAATGCTTCCTCCTCTAGGATTCTATATCTTTTAGGATTCCTTCCTTCCACATAAATCTTAACTTCCAAAATTTCTACTTATTTCAAGATAATGGAATCCTACACCAAATCAATTTCCTTGTAATAAAAGATATCTTAAATAAATTAAAATATAAATAATGCCAAAATAAAATATAATATCTTAACAATCTCTTCCTTTTTGACATTATTTTCACATTAGAAACTCCCCCTGAAATAAACAATTATGATAGAACATGTCGAAAAATTAAAATCAAGGTCAACGTCAATTTCAAGTCAACAGTCAAATATCACCAACAAAACTATAAATACCAATAAGTTCCTATCTCCCCCTTAGGATAAATCAATGCCAAAAGGAGCTACGAATCATAGGACGAAGTGGAACGAAGAACTCGTTGTTTGAGTTATTGAAGTGTAGTCATACCTGCATGAAGAATGCATTTAATGTGATCAATCTCAGCAAATAAGAAGGCATAAGTATCAGTAGTAGCTACAACAAACTGTGTGGAGGACTCAGACAAGGAGTATGGCAAATTAATTGCTTGAGCTTGCTTGTTGACATTAACAATTCGATGAGAGATATTAGGACACATGCTTAAATACCACCAAATCAACACGAGAGACATTGTGTGCATGCAAAAAATGAGTGATTAAACAAGGAAAACCCAATAATGTTAGTTGCTTATCAACACCCATAATCATAGCCTCAATAATCAATCTCCCCAGATTTATGTTAACCCCGGTACCTATCGCATGCACAATTTTGGCCTGAGCATGATAAACTGTTTCAGTATGCATGCTGGGCACCAATTAGTGAGCAAAAGTTTATGAAGAGCAAAATATTTCTATGATAGATCATAAGCACCTAGTGTAACAACAGAAGGCCAAGAAAATAACTTACTACCAGTCAATACACCTGCTAGGACATCATTATTTGCATCAAATCAATCCTCATAAGACTGATCCCCAATTAAATTCACAAACCCCAAAAATGCATTCAACAAATCAAGATCAAACTTAATCAATCTCCCTCTCACGTAAACCATATGAAGCATAAAGCTTTATCATCCAACATACCCTCATCCAAATTATAATAAAATTTTCCCACCAACTTAGCATCAAAATGTTATTGCAATAAAGCAGCATGTAACAAATTCCTCTCAGTCAACAAAGCATCCAAATTAAATTGTTTATACTTAGCTAAATTAATGAGATGATCAAGAACAAACCTGGTTGAAGCGAAAGTATCCCATCATTTTTAGGAGTAAAATTTGGGGGACAAAACTTGCTCTATTGAGAAGTAAGTAGGATACTGATGGCGAGGAATCCAAAATAACTTCAGAGCTAGCGATTTCACTCAGCCTCTGGATGAAGAAAGAACAACATATGGATTAGAAATAACTAGTGGTGGTGACTCATTATGCATAGCATTGGAATCTTCAAAATTAAAGCAAATAACATGAGATAATACATGTTGAATCTCTTTAGCTTCAGACTTTCGATTTTTTTGATTTTTTACTTTAAAAAACTTCAAAGTTGTAAAACATAAAGTCCTGGTGCTAAACGAAGAAGTTCAAACCTCATAGAGTCAAGAGGTAAAAATATAGGCCAGTTGCTTCTCATTTGTTAAATAGAAAAGAACTGCAACTTTACTCTTCATCTGTTTTCTCATTTGACAAATACTACAAATAGTCTTGTCATCTTTGTTCATTATAGGTAAGCCTCTTACCGCTTCATATTTGCTTAACTTGTTGATGAGGTCATAATTGGCATGGCCAAGCTTTTGGTACCATAGAGTCATATCATCATATGACTTGCAACATGTAGTAATTATCCATCAATCTTCTTCTGCTTACCATACAATCTCCTTGTTGGTTTAACACCTTGCATTCATCACTAGTGAACTTGACTAAAAACCTATCATTACAAAGCTGACTAATACTCACCAAGTTAGCTTTTAAACCATCCATATGAAGCACATTTTGGAAATGAGGCAATTTATCTATACAAAGTGCTCCTCTAGCAATCATTGCTGCTTTCTTTCCATCACCAAATGTAACATGACCATCCATACAGATTTAATAATTCATCAAATAGCTTCTTTCACCTATCATATGCCTTGAACACCCGCTTTCAAAATACCATTCATTATGAGAAGTGGCGCATATGGATTTAAGAGCCACAAGTGCTTGTGATTGATTCTTTCTCACCCAAATCTGCTTTGATAACCTCTGCTGCTAAAAGTTCTTCTAAGAATGTCTGGATTTCTTATTTTGAGCTTTATTGAATAACATTTGCAATAGTTTGTAGCAATTTGGCCTTATGTGACCTTGTACACCACAAAAGTGGCACGTAGACACAAACTTTATGCATGTTTCTGAAATTTCATCTTACTGAATTGATCTTGTTTCTTTGACAAATCTAATTTCACCATTTTGCTCATTATTCACCTTAAAGCATTCATCTTTATATCCAACACCTTGAAAATCTCCTTTGTTTTTTCCAATTTCTAGCAATTTGTCTAGCTTCTCGGTATCACCATTCAACATTCTTATTCCTTTCTCTGTATTGGTTAGCTTTACCTTGGTTTCATCAAGTTCATCTTTTATTGACAATAAATTCATTTACAAATCTTGTATAACATCTTTCATTGTAGAATTCTCCCTCTTAACTTCTTATTTTGTTTACACATCTTCACCTATTTGCTATACATTAGTTCATAAGCCTTGTAGATATCTTACTTTTTGAATTCTAAGTCAGTATCATCGTTATCATTATTAGAATTAGAGTTTAATACTGAAACATCTAAATCTTCCTCTTCAATTTCTTCATTGGTTGCTACTAAGCAAGTGACTGGACTTTTTTTATATAAAGCTACCAATGCAGCATAATGACTTATAATTTCTTCTTCGCTACCATAATCACTTTCATATTTGTTTTCACTTAAATTACTAGTGTAAGACTTCCCTTTTCTCCTTTTAAGAGTGTTAGCACACTCTGTTTGAATATGCTCGCAATCTTTCACTCATGACATTGTATCTTCTTTGCCTTCTTTTTACCTTTTTAAGTTTTTGCTTGCTGTTTGAAGTTATTTTTGGATGAACTTGCACCATTCTACCTAAACTCAGGTCTATCTTTCTTCACCTTCTTCAGCCACTTGTTGAAATTTCTTGTTAACACCACCATATCTTCATTTTCATCATAATCGTCTCCTGAATCATGCACAGGTTTAGCAACTTCGGCTTGAAGCACCAATCCTTTATTCTTGTCATGTTTGTCTCTCAATAAGTTCATCTTAAAGTTTGTGAGAATTTCAATTACCTTATCTAAAGATAACTCATTAATGTCATGAGCTCCTTCAATAGCTGTAATTTTTGGTTTGAATCTAAGAGGCAATGATCTTAAGGTTTTCCTAACAAGTTTCAGATTTGAGTACTTCTTACCAAGTTGATATGCTTAATTGGCAATATCACGCAGCTGCTCATAAAAATCTCCAATAATTTCACTTTTCTCCATCTTAAGCTCTTTAAATCTAGTAGCCAACGTTTGAAGTTTTGATGCTATCACCGATTGTGATCCTTCATGTATGGTTTGTAATGTATCCTAATCTTCTTTTATTAATTTATACGTTGATATCATACTGAAATGTCCTTCATCTATAGCACTGAAAATTGCATGTATTGCTAGAGAGTTATCAAGGGCTCCCTCTTCTTCACCCTTTGTCAACTCAGACGGATCTTTAGGTACCACTTTATTCTTTTCATTAGTTGTCATAGGATGAGTGTAGCCTTTCAACACCAAATCTATGCTTTAGTCCCTTATGCTTGAATAAACACTTTCATTCTCAATTTCCAAGCGGGATAGTTGAAGCCATCTAATAAAGGTGGCCTCCTTCTCTAGTAACCATGAGCACGGAACACTGATCTACACCAACTTAACACGTTAAGTTTTGATGAGGTGAACTAGGCTTTGATACCAATTTAAAATCCCAAGGTTGAAGTTTTGTAAAATTTATGTTTTGCCACGATTACTTCAAACTGAAACTTACAATCCTCAACATAATATTTTTAATACAAATAATGAAACAAAAACAAATTATCTCAAGTGATTAAATCAAGAATAGGAGAAACAAAAAGCTCTTGAGTCAAAGAGCAGTCCCCTATGTGCGCAGCCACAGTAAACTATAACCATGGAGAGTTTTCAAACAAAAAAATCTACTGTGATCTATGAAAACCCTCACACACAATAGTCGGAAATCATAGATAGAACATTGTAATTAATCTCTAAAGCCCCCTGAAAACATGATAGCAAAAAATCAATAAATGTGTGTCACACCATGGACTGCTTGTTTATCTACAACAAATCATTCCTCTAGAATTCTATGTCTTTTAGGATTCCTTCCTTCCACATATATCTTAACTTTCAAAATATATACTTATTTCAAGATAGTAGAATCCTGTACCAAATCAACTTCTTTATAACAAAAGATATCTCAAATAAATTAAAATATAAATAATGCCAAAAATAGAATATAATATCTTAACAAATTAGTTTTACCACATCAAAATTTTACTAGATGTGAGAAGGCAGTTTGTTTGAAAAATATATGAACATTTGTAAAATTGTGGTTGACAAATTGGAGCATAAGGAAGATCTTAGTTTGGGTTGGGAAAATATGTGATTGATCTTATCAAGTTTACAAGTAAATGGAACTCATCCCTATAAGTAAGTCTAATTTTTGAAGAAAACACATAATTTATCATTCTTAAGCTATATGTTGATGGGAACCATCATTCTCTGATGGACCTAGTTAATGTGATAGGTTTATTTTGTACCATTGTCTAGTTTCTATTCATTCTTCTGGTTGTATAATTATGAGAAAACCTTAGTTCGATTTTACTATGAACAAAATATTGGAACATCAAGTATATCAAAGATTGATCTTTTTTTCTTCAAGCAGGTGTATGGCTTTGTTCATTTTGTACTATATCCTATATGTGACTTATAGAAGTGGAATCTGGGTGCAGGAAATTCTAGATTCACGTGAGAAAGCCAAGCCCAACATCTGGACTTTCCGGACAACTGAAGAAGAA
Organism: Erythroxylum domingense; assembly: GCA_025594535.1. Lineage (NCBI taxonomy): Eukaryota > Viridiplantae > Streptophyta > Magnoliopsida > Malpighiales > Erythroxylaceae > Erythroxylum > Erythroxylum domingense. The sequence goes on along the minus strand of JANQBM010000007.1, from coordinate 24,492,569 downwards.
TCAGCTCATTGGAAAGATCTATTTGGACATTTAATGGGAGGTGAATAGCCGTCTTTTTTTTTTTTTGGCTCTCTTCTAGACGCTGATGAGTCTTTTTGCTTTCTTGACCATGACTAGAAAGGTATTGACGTTAGGGTTTTTAGTGGTTATAAGTTTTGCCAATATATCCTCATCTTTTTGAAATGATGGATTCTATACACTATCCGGTTCAATTTAGAATAAGATCACTTTAAAGCCTCTGTTGTCAGGTGGAGTGGAAGCTGACGAAAAGGTACAGCGCTCTTTGTATCTAGTTTGATTTTTTGTTTTTTATTTTGGTTTTTACATTTAGTAAAAAGACCTGAATTTTTTATTTGTATTTGTATTTTTTTTTTCAGTTTTCAACATTTACAAAATCTATAAAATATTTTTTAATTAATAAATTAATCAATTTTTAAAGAAAAATTTATTTTGTTAAACTGAACAAAAAAAATTAAATAATTTAAAATTTTTATAATTAATTCAATTTTTTAATCATCGTCTATCACATTCTTCAATCTTTGTATTTCCTAACAAGTCCTAAGCAAATAAATGAAAATTTCTTTATACTATTATTTAAAGTATATTTGATATATTCTAGAATTTAATTTATAAATTATGCATCTTTAATAAGTTATTAGATGAATTAATAATTTAAATTAGATAATATATTTAGTTCAAATCCCTACGACTCCTAATATTTAGAAGTACTTGGAAAAATAACGAATAATTGTGTAAATATTTATAATTATTTGTAAAACAACGATAATTGTATAATGTTTAAAAAAATTTAGAAATACCGCGGAGACCAATTAGATCAGTGGAGCACTAATTAATATTATAATATAATCATACGTGTCTTAGTCGAATTATTGATTTATTTCTACTTATTAAAGATTAGAGTATGTAGTAGAGATATCCATTTTTTAATAACTTCTTGATCAAACCATTTCTGGATTTATTAAATAATTTATTTATAACATTAGAATTTAATACCAAAGAGAATAACATCATTCACAGTAGACTTCCCCCACATTATCCATTGATCATAACTCACAGCTTATAGACCTAATTGTTTAACGTCTCAAAAGTCAAAACTCATCATTTGAAATCCAATTGCTCCTATTTCTAAGCTGATATGCTTTTGTATTTGGAATTGAGTTAAAATCATCAATTGTAGAATAATTGGGTGGAATGACAGTAATGTTTTGCAAAGCAAGTTCAATATAAGCATATGTCACGAAACTTTCTTTTAAGTGTTAGCATTCGGATCACGTAACTTTACGTTAACGAAGGCATTAACGTCAAGTTAGAGTTTAAAATTTTAATTGTTATTTTTCTAAATTTAAATTATAATTATAAAATTAAATAAAGTATGAAATTTTTTTTATAATTTAAAAAAAGGACCACGAATCATATTAATTCCTGGATAATAAAAAATAAGTAAAGAAAAGATAACACGAAAGAGATCCAAGAATAAACCAATAGAGGTGGGTCAGAACTCAGAAGTCAGAAATTGAGAAGCAACGCCACGCTGAGAAGAGGAGGCAATTCCATGTGCCCACATGGCCAAGTGCAGATGGAGGGAGTTGCATAACTCACCATCCAACCGTCCCCACCATCACCGCCATCGCCACCTTCACAGCCGCCACCGCCCATAGATTTTCACCTCCTGTAAATTTCCATATATCTAACAATACAAATACTCTTACGAATACACTCCAAAATCAAAATAGGAAATAAAAAGACAAATACATACAATACATACACAAAGGAAAAATACAAGAAAACTTATTTTCCAACTCATTCATTTGCTTTTCTTTTGGTATTGGCTGTTATTATTGTTACCCAGAAGAACAGGAACGACTGAATAACGATGAGTTCTACAAACTTTACTTGAAAACACGGCTCTGTGAATAAGAGAAGGTCGTTTGTTGCAAGAAACTGAAAAAGCTTTGATCTTTGAGTCAAAATGAAGGAAACTGGTGATGGGTTTGTGAGAGCAGATCAGATTGATCTCAAAAGTCTCGACGAGCAATTGGAGAGGCACCTCAACAAAGTAAGGACTATGGACAAGAACAAGAAGGACGATGATGGGAATCCCAACGCCGCCGCTGGTTCGGTCACTGTCGCCCCAGCTAAAGTCGGTGCCGCCACGTTCAAGAGGGAGAGGCAGGATTGGGAGATCGACCCTTCTAAGCTTGTTATCAAGAGTGTCATTGCGCGTGGCACCTTTGGAACCGTTCACCGTGGCGTTTACGACGATCAGGATGTAGCCGGTCAGTGACCTACTTGTTTTTTTAGTCGACTTCATGTTTTGATCTGTGATTTTACTTCCTGCTTTGAGTATAATTGGACATCTTGCTTTGTTCCTGGCATTCGTTGTATCTTCTTGTTGGGTTACTATGTGTAAAACAGGGTAATGGAGGAGTTATGTTCGTTTCAGGCCAAGTTGTTAGATTTGATGCGTGCTCATTATGGCTTTTTTAGTGTTCTGCTTTGGATAACTTGCTACGTGATCTCGGAAAATCAAGTTCTTGAATCCCGATCTTATTCTTTCTATACTCTTTTACGTCTTCTTAAAGATCTTTTTGGACAAAGTAGAGAAGGCAATGCAAATTGTAAGTTCATATACTTGAAGCGATAATTTAGGAGCGCTTCTTCGAGTCTTATTGGGTGAATTGACCAAACTTTGATTAAGGTTTTTTTTTCATACCATGATGACATCTTCCGTCTGTGAAATCATATCTTTAAACCATTATTTACTTGTTGGTTATCGGACCATGCTTAGTAATCTTATGATACCCGTGACTTCTCCACGGGCTTGGATTGGTGCTGCTTCTGACAAGATGGTTTGATATTTCCAAACTTTCATTTGATCCCAGCTGCTAATTAAATGCCATCTCGATGAAGAACAAATACCAAAAATTGGGCCTGGTGCTGGAATTTATGATTATCATGATGACGTTATTTGGGATTATAATTATGAATATTAGTGCGCTTAGGTTCCAGATTTGTCCTTTTGTTCCCCCCTTCTCCTTCAATGTATTAGTAATATTCGTTGGTTTTACACAGTTGGGCAGGTAATGCTATGATTCTGTTCTACTCTGTTTTGTATTTATTGATCCTTAGTTTGTCTTTATGATCTTTTAGTTAAGCTGCTTGACTGGGGTGAAGAAGGCCACAGGACAGAAGCTGAGGTTGCATCATTGAGAGCGGCTTTTACACAAGAAGTTGCTGTTTGGCATAAACTCGATCACCCCAATGTTACTAAGGTTAAATTTTCAATTTCGATTTCTTCCCCTTATAGTTGTATATCTGCGTAATCTAATGTGTTCAAAGTGGAGTCTAATATGTTTAGAGTTCATATGTTTTGTTAGCACAGTCTTTAGTGAAGGTTATGTAAGTATGAAATTCATTTACATTAGATACTGGGCCGCTTGATTTTGGGTTATTCTTAAGTTTACTTCGGTTGGAGGGTATTTTCTTTTCTAAGTGTTTGAATGGGCCAGCTTATGAAGGGGAGCTTGTGTGTTGGAGACCAATAGTTTTCTCTGTTTGAATCAAACTGCATAATTTCGCAGATTGCTGCTGGAGGAGGGATGTTTATAGTGGAACTGTGGCTTTGCAAATTTGTCCTTCGTTCTTGATTTTTACCCATAAATTTCTTTATTAACAAAGAAAGTTACTCGATTTTGATCACCTTGTACTTGCAGTCATCTCATGTCTGCTCTTTTTTGTAGTTTGCAACCATTGGACACATTGTTGTGTACACTCTTTTATAGTTTCTCTTGCTTCTTTTTCTTTTAGCTTTTATGTGTTTGGAGAAAGGAATATTCAGTTTTCCAGAAGCATAAATATTTTGAACTTGGTCAGCTTGTTTTTTTTCTCATTTTCTAATATATTATTTTGGAGGAAGATACAGACAAACCACTTTCTTTGTTTTTTGTCTTCAGTGCTTAGTCAGACTTGAGCAATAGGTTTCTGTTAGAGCATTTTCAAGTTTTAAATATAAGAGACAAACTTCTGGTGCGTTGCTTAAAATGTAAATGGAATTCAAAATCAGAACTTGGCTTGCAATGTCCCTCTCAGATCATAGCTGCACCAAATGTGTTGCACGTTGAGAATTCAACTCCAGTTTCAGTCCTTTCTGATCCCATTGCTAGCCCATCTCAACATTTATGTCATCGGAGGTCAATTAACACCTGACAGATTTGTAGAATAAAGCTTCATTGTAGAACCATCAGAAGGAGATTTCTCTCTTATTCAAAACTCACGAATAACTTTTTACTACATTTCTCATTATCCAGGGCAATTTGTATACATTTAAAATTCTTTTTTTTGGAGATATCATGCACTCAACTTTGTCCGATGCATTTTTCCTGAGTGCCAGAAAGCTAAGTTATGAGTAATTTGATCGCTTCAACTGCACCTTTTTTATTCAAGATACACAAATTACAAGTTCTCTAAGATCGTTTTTTCGTATCTCAACGATAAATTACCAGCTATTTTTATCTCCTTAAGTACAAGACCAGAGCTTCTTGCTATGTGTGTGTTATACCCATTCTCATCTTTTTGTTTCAGTTTATTGGGGCAACAATGGGCTCATCAGAGCTGCAGATACAAACGGAAAATGGTCAAATTTGCATGCCAAGTAATATCTGCTGTGTGGTAGTGGAATATCTTCCTGGGGGAACCCTAAAGTCATATCTCATAAAGAATAGGAGAAGAAAGTTAGCTTTCAAAGTTGTTGTGCAGCTTGCACTTGATCTTGCTAGAGGGTATCTCTTCGAATATCTTCCTAATGTTCTTGAGATGCTTACTGTTTATTTATTATCAGAGTGATTGGTAATTGGTACTTTGCATGTGTAAGGGATTGGAATGTGATTTGACCATATTCTGCAGGTTAAGTTACCTTCATTCCCAGAAGATTGTTCACAGAGATGTAAAAACAGAGAACATGTTGTTAGATAAGACTCGAACCGTGAAAATAGCGGACTTTGGGGTTGCTCGTGTCGAGGCTTCAAATCCCAACGATATGACTGGGGAGACTGGAACACTTGGCTACATGGCTCCTGAGGTATATATTAGTAGAAAAATTTTCCGTGCATCAAAAGGATGTTTAACTTTCAATTGAATACCTTTGATTTCATTGGATGACTGTTGCAAAATGTGGGCTTGTGGATGTTGGAGTTTTTTAAGTTTGTAAATCAAAGGAGAAGGTGAACTGGAGACAATTACCTCATCTATATTTGTGGCGTACAGGTTCTTAATGGCAATGCATACAATAGGAAATGTGATGTGTACAGCTTTGGAATCTGTTTATGGGAGATTTATTGCTGCGACATGCCATATCCTGATCTTAGTTTCTCAGAAGTGACTTCAGCTGTAGTCCGCCAGGTAAATAAGCGTATGCTGCCTATCAGAATTTGTTCTTCTGGCAATGTAACCAACTTTGGAAGTAATCAACTCCATAGTTTCATAACATAACGATTTGTGTTTTGGAACTGCAGAATCTAAGACCAGAGATACCAAGGTGTTGTCCGAACTCTCTGGCCAATGTGATGAAACGATGCTGGGATGCTAATCCTGACAAGCGCCCTGAAATGGATGAGGTTGTCTTCATGTTGGAGGCCATTGACACGACAAAAGGAGGGGGAATGATTCCGCCCGATCAGCAGGGTGGTTGCCTTTGCTTCCGCAAATACCGAGGGCCTTGAGTTGCCAAACTTTGAATAAACATATGGGATACTATAGGCTTTGAGATGTATTCATCACATTGGTACCTAAAAACCAGAAGGTAAAGGAAATTTTAGGATGTCAAAAGTGGGGAAAGTGAAAGAAGGTGGATATAGTTGTTTCACATTTACAGTCCTGCATTATTGAGTGAAGTGATGTTAAGTTTCGTTTGCCGTACTTTCCCTTCTCCTATTGGGATGGATTTTGTAATTACAAGAATTACCAGTCTGATAATGGACTGGCATGACCAACCTCGTGTATGGTCACTCATTGTATGCCATTGATAAAATACTATCGATTAGTTGTGTATTTTTATTCATGGGATATCAGTCTCGGTCTGTTGGGTGTCGACTAAATGCTAAAATAAAATGAAACTTAATCGGTCGAGTGCCACCCGCCAAACTTCTACTTGCATTCTTTCCACGAATTGAGAAGCCAAAGAACATTCCGATTTCCAACTTGCAAGAGAAGGGACAAAGGAAAAGAAATATGACCTTCTCTTTTTAATTTTTATTTGGTTACTTCAAATATTTATTATTTTTTTGGAAATATTACAATAAAGTTTATATATTTAGTTTGACATTATTTCAATAAAAAGTATTGAGTATTTACTAAAATTTTTAAATAACTTTTACTTGTTATAGAATAAGAGAAAAATATAGGAAGTTTGTATCTTTTGACATTCTTACTAATACTTGAAAACACACTAGGCGACAATTCTTCTTCTCTAACCTTGTATTAAGAATTCCATTTGTCCGATTTGTTGAATTAGAGTATATCCTCCTAAAATTAATTTATTGTTGATTAAAGTTTGAGTCTGGATCTATACAAAATTTTTATAAAGACAATGTGATAGTTTATTAGTTATGTTTGACACAATAATAATAGAAAGTGGAGCTAAAACATAGACACAACTTAGAAGTGGGTAGGGTAAACTTGTTCATCGATCGAGTTTTAAGAAGAGTACAAGTTGACAGCGGTTTACTTAATTGACAAGGCTCCTAATACTAAACTGTAAGATATTTATCGGATCGAATGATTTTGTGCGTACCTATGTTCATGATTGTTTTGTTTTGTACGATATTGATTTATTTCCTTCCTTCTTCCTTCCTTTAAGTGGTTTCTTCAATGGTTCAGAATTATTGAGATTTTACACCCTCAAAAGTGTTTGTTTCTAACACTTAAATACTCAATCACCAACCATCATGTTGGTTCACCAATAATCATGATGGTTCATTGTTGGAAGAGAATGACCCATTTGTGATCCATTCTATAATATCCAATAACCATTATCTTGGATGCTTTTCATGGGACTCAAATCTATAAGTTACATGGGACATAAAATAATCTAACAATCTCTCACTTGGCCCATGTTACGACTTGGGGATCCAACAATAAAACTTTAAGTGCACACATTACATCGATCAAGTCATCCTGAATGAATTAAGCTGATGGGATCATGGCAGTCACAAGTTATATAACCTGATTCCTTCCATGCATCACAGAATCAACTCAACTCAACAAACTTTAAGTGGGTCATTCGATACTTGTTATCTTATAAATAATAATTATCGTATACAACATAATATGGATAACCAATAAGTGAGCAAAACATATGATTGTAATTGAATTCACAAGTGTCATAACAATTCGAGCAAGACAATAATATGTATATATACATGTCTGAATACTAAGCTAA
>JANQBM010000007.1:24465748-24478299 GCA_025594535.1 Erythroxylum domingense | reverse complement strand
TATCACTGTTCACGAATGCATGAGCATGAGATGTGTTTTCCTAATTTCTCTTATTTACCTCACTTGGACCCGTTTCTCTGGTCCGATCCGTTCTATGGAAACAGGATGTTACACAACAGGTGAAGGGAAAGTTAGTCAAGGGTTTGGAACCAATATCTTACTTGAGGAATCAGCACCTTATCCCTCCATAACTGAAGGTCACAAGGATGATGATATATTTGCTGTTAGAAAAGAGGTTATTGTGGAAGATGCTACTGGAAAAGAGGTTACTATGGAAGCTACTTTTGGAAAAGAGACTAGTGTGAAAAAACAACTAGCTAATTATAAAGACCATCCAAATGTTCTTGACTAGATGGATAATAATCCTCCACCCTCTAATGATAATAAGGAGTATGATCCCCTTATTAGAGGGTTTCTATTAGCTACCAAAAGGAAATTTAATAATAGTAAAGGTAAGGGCTCCAAAAATATATTTTTTATATATATGAAAGTCATTGTATGGAATGTGAGGGGGATCAATTGTCTTAAAATTTTATATTTTTAAGGGATTTTCTATAACAAAAAACCATGGATTTTTTCTCTTTTGGAAACCAAAATTATACTTGAGAATCTTATGATTCTTAATAATTTAGGCTCCATATGGGAATTTATCTATAACCATTAAGCCCATAGGTTTGGGATAATCATTATAGGGTATGACTGTTCTTTTGTGGATGTCAAAGTTTTTGATACAGAGATACAAATTATTCACCTAAAATGGAAACTTATTCAAGAAAAAGTCAACTTTTCTGCTTATTTATATATGGTGTTAATCGTGCTTTTCAAAGAAAGTTTTTATGGGATATCTTGGTATAATTTCAAAAGATAGTGATTGGACATTGGCTACTCTATAATGATTTCAATTCTACCTTATATAGAACTAAATCTGATAGACACTACAGCCTGAGAAACTTCTCATCTAACTTCAATGATTGTGTGGGTAAATTGGGAGTTTTTGACTTAAAGTCTTAAGGTCACTTCTATACTTAAGAGCAACAAATATTCTACTAGATGGGCATAAAAGGAAAAAACTAGATTGTGCCTTGTTGAACCAAGATTAGATTACCCAATTTCCTGATAGTGTGTCTGCTGTTTTGGATCCTTTATTCTTGGACCATTCATCAATTCAAATAGACAACCTTTTCCAAATTCGAGAAAGAATAGGTCCTTTTAGGTTTAATAATTTTTAGTTAATGATGATGAATTTCCTGAGGCTCTTCAAAAGGGATTGGAGTTAACAATTGTGGGAACTCATCAATTTATTTGGGTCTAAAAACTTAAGGCCGTCAAATTTTAGATGAAAAGCCTTATAAGTAAACGAGCTTAATCCACACAACTAGCTATTGCTAAAGCTTAAAAGAACAGGCAATTATACAAGAAAAGCTTGCTAAAGGTCTATCCAACTCTCTCTTATTAAATACTGAAAAGGCTCTCTTAAGATATTACTTGTTAACCATCAGAGAGCACAATAGCCTCATAGAATAAAGGGCCAAAGCCAATTAGATTAAAGATGGTGAAAAGTGCACTAAATTCTTTTTAACTTTATTTTTTCCAAGAAAAATACAAATAAAATCTATTCCATTAAGCTTTAAGATGGAAGAGAAATTACTTAGCAAAAAGACCTTTTGATAGAATATGAGAGATACTTTAAGATCTTTTATAGATGTTCTCACACACAAGCAACAATTACTCCTCTTTACCCCTTCATTTAAAAGAGCATCTCTTAAGAGCAAGTTGTAATACTGTTTAAGTCTATTGAGGTTAAATAGAAAAAAGAGGTGGTTTTTCAAATAAGTGTAGAAAAATTCCCAAGACTTGATGGATGTATTCGTTACTTCTTTCAAAAAACCTTATAGGAAATTAGCTTTATATTAAAGAGAGTAGTCTCAAAATTCTTCTCAAGGGGAGTGTTAATAAAAGAGATATATAACAATCATATTTGTTTTATTCCTAAGACCTCTTATCCTTCTCCCTTTGATGATTTCAGACCTATTGTATGCATCAACTTCATTTACAAGGTAATTTCTAAAATTTTGACAAACAGGTTGAAGATAGTCCTAGATTCTCTAATTTTTTATTATTAAATTACTTTTATAAAAGGAAGAAAGATTGGGGATAATTTCTTTATTGTCTAGGAATTGATAACAGGGTATTAGAGGAAGGATAGCACTCTTAATTGTGCTATAAAAGTGGACATTAAAAGGCTTTTGACCATGTTGAATAGGGTTTTATCTTTTAAACTTTGTAGATTTTAGGATTCCCAAATGTGTGTTTTAGGTGGGTTGAGGCCTGTATCACTCCCTTATCTTACTTAGTTCTGGTTGATGGTATGCCCATTAATATCTTTAAAAATGCTAAAGGATTGAGAAAAGGGGATCCTATGTCCCTTTATCTCTTTATCATATGTATGGGGATACCCAGTCAATTGATTCTTCATAAAGTGGGAAATAATAAGAACTTCAAAATTTATAGGAAATGTAAGAGGGTAGGGCTTATTAATTTATGCTTTGTGAATGGACTTTTGTTCTTTTCGAAGGCCTACAGTAAATCTATTGAACTTCTTATCTCAATACTATTTTTATTTAAAGATCTTTTAAGTCTGAAGGTGAACCTCAAAAAGAGCCATTTCATCCTAGCTAATAGTGCAATTATGATGGAGAATAGAATCTTTGAAATCAAATATGGAGAATAGAAAACCAACTCCTTTGACTTATTTGGGATTTCCCATTACCACCAAAAGGATACACTTCTTTTAATGCTTTCCTTTGATAGAAAAATAAAAAAGAAGATTGAGTATATGGAGTAATAAGGTGTTCTTATTTATAGGGAGATTGAAACTCATTACAGCTATTTTGAAATCCCTTCATAATTACTAGTCTTCTAGCATGTTTATAGCCAAAGGAATCATTAAAACCATTGAGAACTTGTTTAGAAGATTTCTCTAGGGGAATTTAAACTCAAACAGCCATTTTGCTAAGGTCAAATGGTTAAAGGTATGCAAAAGAAAAGAATATAGTGGTTTAGGTTTGGCCTCTATTGGAACCTTTAACAAATTAGCCTAAATAAAAAATCTATAGAGCATCTTCTTGGATAAGAAATCACTATAGATTAGATGGTTCTATAGTTATATCTTTAAAGGATCCAGCCTTTGGTATATTCCTCTAAATATTTTTCTTGTTCCTTGACTTAAATTATAAAATTAAGACCTATCTTAGAACCTTGGTTTTTTTGTAAGGTTGGAAATAAAGACAAGGCATTTTTGTGGTCTAATAATTAGATTGGTAAAAACCCCTTAATTAAAATTCCACAAGCTCTTAGATCTTCGAATAAACTACTTGCTAACTCTAAACCAATTCAATTATCATAGACGGCTAATGGCATATCCCCTCATATTTGCAACATCTCATTCTTAGCTATCAACTTGATTTGGGAAGACAAGACACCTTCTAATGTGTTAATCTACCTCCTAGCATTTTCAACATTACAAAATTCAGAAATTGGTAAAATTAGGATAATCTAAGGCTAGTCTGATTTCCTATAATATGGAACAAGTCACTCATTCCTAGATACTCCATTCTTTTGGGGCTTTTAGTGTTGAATAAATTGAGAACATTGGATATAATAAACTACATACCTACTAAGTTTACTTGTGTCCTCTGTGAGAGGTAGGAAGAATCAATAAATCACTTATGCTTCCTATGTCCTTTCTCTTGGTTCATATGGGAGAAGATTAAGGATCGATGCCTTGTTTCTAATGTAAGTAATATTTTAATGAATGCTCTTAATTGTCTTCTAAAACTAAACTATGCTCCTAACTACAACAAGTAGATATGTATCATCTCTTTCACCTCCTTAGTCAAGGATATTTGAATGGAGAGAAATCTTAGGCATTTTCAAAATATTATACATTCCAAAGATGAGGTTTTTTCCTCTCTAATCTATGAAATTAGATAGAAACTCCAATGTACCTTAAGATTTGAAAGAGTTTTCCCTAATCTAGCATCTTCATGGTGAATCTCTTAACTTAAAATATGGATAAGAAAATCACGGAGTCTATGTTCTATCTCTCAACTCATTCTATTTTGTTCTTAAAAAAGTATATAGAAGTTATTTGCGATTTAACTCATAACAATTTTCGTATAACTCTTGTGATATTCTTTTAACAAGCTAGAGAAGTTCTTATCAGAAATATTTAAGAATTTTGTATTCACAGAAAGAATACACAATTCAACCCCCCTTCTTATGTATATCATATATTGTACGTAATTTCTATATTAACGTGTGATTTACTTCAGAAATAATATAAATGAACTTAAATAGAGTACATATTAATTTCATGTTCTATGTCTAATCGAAACATTGTATGATGAAATGATTGAATTATATGGAAAATCATGCATAAAAAGAATAGATAAATTGACTTTGACATTCCTAAATATTTTGGTGCTCATAATGCATTGATAGATGTTAATATTGATCTGTAGATTTAAATTGTTTAATTAGAGAATGACAGACAAATTAAAGGAGTTTAATTTATCTAATTCTAGTAAGGTTATAATTTATATCCATTGCTAACATATTCAAGAATCTAATGGGTTAAGCAAATAAACCAACTTGAAGAGAAAAAAGATGTTTTAATTAAGTTAGACTTGATTATAAAGTTTAAAAAACTTTATAATTAAATATAAAATATGTAATAAATAAGGACTAATAAGAGATTTTGAATATTATTTAAGCCTAATTGGTATTAAATTATAATTAATCCTAATTCTAATTAAAGTTTAATTTAAAATAGAATTTTATATCTAAAACCTATTATAAATAAGCTTAAGCTCTAAGAGAGCTAACATTTGTTACCTAACTCTCTTTGTAGCAGTTTTAGATTTCTCTTAATACATTCTTAGATATTGTTAGAGGGTGAACACTTATATGGCTATTGTGGTTCAAATGAGCTAATTTAAAAAATGATTCAAGGAAAATGACAAGAAAAGGATTAAGCTTTAAAATAAGGAATGAATTAAGATTCAAGCTATATTATTATGTGTTGATCGTGTTATAGATTTAAAGTGATCTTGACTTTCAGGAAATTCAAACCAAAAAGGTTTTTTTATTTTTGTACTGCATATAGGATCGGATCCCTACAATTTCCAAGTAGCAATAATATAATGATGATTTCACCACTGTCATCTTCTATGCCACTAACTTAGACCCTGCATCAACTGTAATAAGTAGCAACCATACTCTCATGCTAATAACAATTCATTGATAATGACCATATAAGCATGTTTTTAGATAATAATTAGGCTGTCAGCAAGTCACACGCCCTATGAAATGGAATCTCTGCTAAGTCTACATTTGTTGTTTCTTTATGTTTAGATTTTTATAAATGAAAACCCATTTACTGGATAACTGATAAATGCTTGATAAACTATATTTCTAATCCCATGTCTAGTGCATTTTGTTTGTTTATTTGAGGTTTGTTAACTATTTTTAGTACTTAATTTGTTCTAGTTATGCTTTAATGTCTTAATTGCGTTCATGAGTTAAGAGGAGCAGAAAGAAATTACAATTGAGGAAAAATTTTGAAGGATTGAAGCTATCTTTCACTATATAGCTTTCTGGAATCATATTTCTGCATGATTTTTAAAGATTTGAAGTGATATTGAGCAACATAATTATGCATACAACAATGTGGGTAACTGTGTCCACTCCAAAAACTCTAATTTTTGAGTTATAAAAGGGAACAAATAAAAGAAAAAATGGAGGTTGGGTAGAGGCTTAGGATATAAATTGACAACCCAAGACAATAGAAAGAACAAAGAGTAGGAAACAAAACATATTTATAGTCAATTACGATCAATCTAAAGAGGATTTCATAAAGATTTTGATTTTCTTCATATTTCTTTCGATTTTTTAGTTTTCCTTTACTTTAGATGTTATATATGCTATTATTAGGAATTAAAACTTTGTTGGTACTTGAATTAAATGAACCTCGAGATAGACCTTGTAATTATTTTATTTTAATTTAATTCATTAATTAGTTTCATTGAGATTCAATTATGTATTCTTAACTATTATTGAATTAATATTACTATCATATTGATTCATGTATGATCATGCCATTGAGATTAAGAACTCCTTTTGTATAAATAGATCTAACATAATTGAAAGGAGTTATACGCAACCCTAGAGAAAGGTCAACACAAATTCTCTAAATTAAATTTAAACCTAATAATGAAATTCACAAATCGATTAATGAAATCTTAGGGGGTTTTAACTAGAAAGAGATTTTAGTTAATCAATTGAGGATTACATGTTAATAGTCTTGAGAAAGATATTATCATAATTAAGGAATTTCCACAGTCTAGTAAACTATAGATTAAATTGAGTAGTGAAATCATTATTACATGAGAAAGTCTTAGGGGAGATTCGAAGTCTAGGTACCACTATCCTCTTTGACTATTTCTTAATTTAATCTTTGTTCTAGTTAGTTAATTATATTGATTTATTTTAGTTTATTGATTTAATTTTGAATCTGATTAATTATAAGTACTACAAGTTATTAGACTAAATAATAGAAAGATCATAAGTATTAGTAATTCTAGTCCTCATGGGATCAACCTGTACTTGCTAATGTTAGCTACATTTAGACCGTGCTCTTGTAGTTAAAACTAAAATCATCATGATCAATTTTTTGTTGTCATTGTCGAAGACTAATATATTAGGAAATTTTGGTTTTTATTAATCTAACCGTTATTTTTCTTTCATGTTTTTATTTTATGTTATTTATGTATTTATCCTTGAAGATCTCTTTCTTAATTTTGTATTTTTGGCCTATTATTACGATTTGGGACTCATTGTCATAGCCACTAAACATAATGAAAGGATGAAGAGGAAAATATTCTCAAAAGGATTATAGTACACCATCACTTTTGGCAACTTTGGAAGCTTGGAAGGAGAGGCACAATAATATGTACTCAAAAGTTTAATCAATATCTATGACATTTGTAGGAATAAATTTCAAGCACCGGAGTATATATGGGATTATCCAATTTACATAGCGAACTAACCTCAAGATACCCTATACGAGAATACTTATAATCTAGAGTGGAAAATTATTACAATTTTGCATGAAACAATTAAACTTCTTTTGAATTTCTGCAGCAATAGTAGTAAAAGGAGTATTAATGCCTTGAGGATATCCTTATAAAATTCATTGCTTCAAATAAGGCTACCCTTTATAAAATCAAAAAGCTAGGCGTTTTATCTAGATACACCAGCCAAATTTAAGGAAAAATGTGAATACAATAATTTTATAGAATGGAGAGAAGCTAAAGGAAAAATAAAAAGAGGAAGTTGATGTTTAAAAAGAGATTAAAGAAGAGAAGGTTGAGAAGATAGAGAAAGACAAAGAGGAGGAGCCAAATAAAGAGGTTATCATGGAATTATCGATAATCATCTTTAGTAAGGATGGCTCCTACTTCCCACAAAACAAACTATCTAAGTTAATTGAAGATCTAGGGGCTTTTATTATTCCTTATTATATTGAAAATCTTTTATAAAAAAAAGGCATTATTGGATGCATTTGGTTTTATTAATTCGATACCTTACGTCCTTATTATATTACAGCATGTAACCTATTTACAAACTAATGAACCCTTATCTGGGAAAATAGATGGAAGCAAGTCGTTAATTATAAATTTAGGTTAAACAAGGACTTAGTGAGAATATTAGTTAAAAGACTCATAAAGAAGCGCTGATTACGAGGCAACCTAATAATTAGGTGTTTTGTTTTAATTAAGTAGTTATTAGGACTTTCGTTAATAGTTTAGTTATTTTCATAATCTTAGTTTGATGATCCTAATTTGCTACTTAAGATTTGATGAAATTTTATAGCTATGAAGGCAACATCTCCCTGATGCTTTAGATTAGAAAAGATTTCACTGGTATTATATGGATGTTAAAAACATTGGACAAGGTTCAATATCTTTTATTATTAGAGGAGAACCAATTATCCCCACCCCTCCTTTATTTTTCATATTTTTCATTATTCTTGCATCTTTTTTACATTGAGGACAATGTACAACTTAAGTATAAGGGAGGCAGTTAGCAGTTAAGCTTGTCAATTTTATTATAATTAGCTTACTAATGAATAATTTAGGAGTTTTTTAAAAGACGATTTGATCAAGATGATTGATTGTGAGTTTGATTTAGGATTGTGGTTTGATTTGTTTAGGCAAATACTTATGAGTTTTAATGATTAAGTTAATTTTAATTGAGTTTATTAATTTTAAGAATGGATACTTGATTAGCATTATGATATTTATGTATAATTTTTACATACATTAACTTAAATGTGAATTCTTTTTGAACATTTTCATTATCCAACATATATAAAAAAAAAGGAAAAGAAAAAAAGCAATATGTGAATAAACGAGCATAAGTAATTTCACTCTACTAGTTTTATACCAATTAAAAGGTCAAAGTTAAAAAGTGAGCTAGTAGCCATTCGAGATAGTGACCTAGTTAAGTAATTAGGGATATTCATGGCAAGGTAATTACTCTCACATCAAAAGACCAGGTGACTTTTCAAACAAGCTTCTAAACGCTCTTATATTGTTTAAATTTTGTGTTTTGTTTTTAATAAAGGGTATGAAAATGTTTAAAGGTTATGTTCACTTTATGCATTAAGTTAAATGGTATGGATTGAGTTGACATTTGAAGAATTATGGATTGAATTGGATTGATTTATAATTTGATGCACGCAACTAAATGCTTAACAATTCATCAAAATTTGTAATTGAATGAATAATGGAGAATCTTGATAGATATCTTTGATTTGTTTAATACTTTATCGGAGTTATGTCTTATTAAGTTGAGAGTAATAAAATTGATTTGCTTGGGTACAAGCAAATGCTTAAGTGTCGAGGGTTTTGATAAATGCTTAGTAAACCATATTTCAAATCCATCAAGGGATGGCAATGGGACAGCTCATGGACTAGTCCTGCCATTTTTTTTAAAAAAAAATTAAAAGTATAAAATAAAATTATTTTTTAATTAGGTCTGGGAACCTACCCGAAGCCTAACTCTTCTAAGCAAAAAGATGTCATCTTTCTTAGAATAGTTGAGCCTTGGATAGGTCTAGGCCTAGGTTGGTCTATTTAAAACACTTGAATCTGGGCCCATAGGCCAACCTATTGTCATCCTACATCTATGTCTAATGTATTTTTTTTATTTATTTAAAAGTTTTATTACTGGTTTTGGTACTTAATTCATTCTTATTATGTTTTCAAGTCATAATTGCCTTCATAGGTCTAAAGGAGAAAAAATCAGACATAATCAAGGAAAAAAAATAAAGGATTGAAGCTATCCTTGGGGGAGATGGGCGTGAGGAGGTAGACATGGTTATGTCCTATATTGTGTAGCTTTTTGGAGTTATGCTTCTACAAGATTTTTGAAGAATTGTAGTGAGATTGAAGGATACATTCATAAACACGACCTTGTGGGTTACTGTGTCGACTCTAAAAACCCTAATTTATGTGTTATAAAAGGGAAAAACTAAGAGAAAAAGAGGGAGGCTAGAGAGAGCATCAAGGGAGCTTAAGAAAATACAAATTGATTACCAAGGCTAATACAAAGAAAAATGAATAAGCAAGTTACATATTTGGAGTGAATTACTATCAATCTAAAGTAGATTTCATAAGAATTAAAAGGGATTTTATCATGTTCTTTTGATTTTATAGATTTTTTGTAGTTTTTATATCACGACTTCTATGATTAGGAATTAAACCTTTTGTACTTGGATTACATAAACCTTGGGATAAACATTGTAGTTATTTTGTTTTAATTTAATTCATTCTTTAGTTTCATTGTGATTCAATTACGTGTTCTTAATTATTCTTAAATTAATATTGCTAGAATGTTGATTCATGTATGATTTCACACCATTGAGATTGAAAAATCCTTTTATATGAATAGATTTACCATAACTAAACGGAGTTCCATGAAAACCTAGTGATAAATAGACATAAATCCTTTAGATTAGGGTTAAAGCTAATAGTGAAATTTACAAACAGATTAATGCAATCTTAGGAATTTTAACTAGAAAGAAATTACAGTTTAGTCAACTAAGAATTAGATATTAATAGTTTTCAAAAATTTCCACGGTGTAATAAACTATAGATTAAATTGGATAGTGAAATCATAATTAAATGAGAAGTCTTAGGGGGGAATTCGAAGTCCAGGTACCTCTTCTTTGATTCTTGCTTAGTTTAATCTTTGCTCTAGTTAGTCAATTATGTTAATATATTTTAGTTTGTTGTTTTAATTTTTAATTTCATGAATCAAAAGCACCAGAACTTGTTGTACTAGATAATAGAAAGATGGTAAGTATTAATAATTCTAGTCCTCATGGAATCAACTCGTACTCGTCAAAACTAGCTACAGATACATCGTGCACTTGCGGTTAAAACTAAAATCATTATCACCAATACCGTATCATGGTATTCTCACACTTTGGTTGATAAACAAAAAGTATAAACTAGAACAATTTGTTCCATAAGTCTTTGGTTGGCCCGTGATGGAGGCTTTTGATTTTAAGAATAATAGTCAAGTTTTAAACTATTAATGAAATCTAATTTGATTAACTCTTGCAATTTAAATCGATTCAATTCCTAACAAAATAAAAAAAAATTCTCTTTTGTTTCAAAAGACTCTTTTCTTTGTAAGACATAAATATAATAATAATTAGGCTGTAAGTTAAATGCTTTGATATAAATGAAAGAATTTGATTATAAAATTATAAGATCATTATAACATGCATTATTGATAAGAATAAATTATTTATGGATTTTGTTTTGTCTTTTCACATATTAAAGGATGGCGTTTGAATTTCTTTCAGAATCCTTTCTTACGATCCTATTAATTATTTTATTATTAAAATCATTTCTTACATAATATGGTTTTTTAAACAACTATAATTGCCTCGGTGATTAAGCATTTACATTTATCACCCATGAAGATCAAAGTGGAGCAATTTCTGGCCTACTTGTTCTGTTTGTTATGATTATATCGCAGCCACTAGTAAAGTCTTTTATGCAAAAATACAAGATTAAGGCCCTAAAAGTTCACCATTTCTACTGCTTCTTTTTCACGATTACAATAGAGGTTACAAGATTAGTCCAAAGTCAAAACTTTTTCTTTTACTTTACTTGCACAACTAAAAGCCAACTTGGGGGAGCTTAACTTCTAGCCGTTGTTATCAAAACACTATCTTTTATAAAGAGTACGAGGAGTACATTAGGGCCTCACTAGAATGAAAGTCTGACGTGACAATGTGAATCCTAATTTGGTCTATCAACTTGCCATAAGTGTGGAAGAATCATCTGTTGTGACATCCAAGCGTACCACATTATATTGAATCTAATTTTTCCTGTCATGTAATCCCTCCTACTAAAGAAGTTAAGGAAATCGGCCTGAATAAGAAAATTAGTACTGTTAGAGGACTCAATTAATTTTTTTTAGTAGAAATCAATGTTATCGACATCATATTGAACCTTGAATTGAATTTGGTTTTTGGTATAGTACATATCACTACCAATCAATATTAGATATCGTTTAAAATCACAAAATAGTCCCTCAAATTTTGTAAAATTATAAAATAGTTCCTCGATGTTTCTTCTATGTATTTTTTTAAATTTTATCTCAAAAATTTTAAGAATATAATTTTGATATAATAGAGATGTCTTTATTCCTATTAACTTCAACCATATATCGAAAAATTATAATAATATAAATTTGATATAACAGAGATCTCTTTATTCCTATTAATATTAATTTTTTACATTTTTATATAAATAACAATTATAATTAATATAAAAAAGATCGTTTAATTCTCATAATGATATAAAATTGAGAATAATACAAAGTAATAAAAATGATATGATTAATTATATCAAAACATCATCTAATAAGTTCAAAAGTATGACAACATGGGTTCGTAACAAGGAATATAGCAAAGTAAAAGTGAAACCTAGAGCAAAAACTTTTACTGATAAAAAATTTTATATTTATGTTGTAATAGTATAATTTAACTTATACATCCAACATAAGTGAAATTAAAAGAAAAAAGAAAAATTTTGAAAAACCTTAAACTTCATTCCATGACGTATCTCCAAAAATAGCATCATCCTTAATTTTCATTTGGTATGAAATCGTTGTTATTCTCATCATTACTATCAATCAAACTCATTACACCAAATGACATATTAATACTTTCTCATCCAAGATTAAATCTTCTAAATCACTCTTATATATAAAAACTAATTTCCTCAAAAACCCAATTCGTTAAAAAGTTATTATGATTAAGGTAAACTGGGTATATAGAACTACTTGTTCTATTAAGAGTTCTGGTAAATTGTAACACCCCATTACCCCAGAGTACGTACCGGAACGCCCGTAGGTCATTCCGACACATAACCTAAGATAATGGAGCGCTACGTGAAAAATACCTA
>JANQBM010000007.1:24441383-24453485 GCA_025594535.1 Erythroxylum domingense | reverse complement strand
ACTATTCACGTGCATATATGAATGCATGAACATAGCAATACAATTTTAAACACTCCTAACCCGTTCCAAATTACTATCTTACCCTTCCCATAGGTGAGGGGATGTTACATCATATCTCGATAATAAACTGAGAGGGTAAATCGAGAGAAAACAATTAATTTGGGCTAACGAGAGTTACGTAAATTAATATATTCAAAATTAAATCAAGTTGGTAAATCTTATGTAGAGAGATCACATTTAGGTTTCGAATTGTTTATTAAAGAACTTAAGAACTAATTAGGTTTTGGATAGGTTAGTAACTGAGAGATTACAACTTCCCATATTCTGATTAGGGTTTATGCTTTAAGGTTCAATTATAACTTGAAAGAAAGTAATTGACCCTAGGATCATTTAGAACTGTTAATTTGATAAATTGTAATAGGTTAGATTGACATTAAGGATAGATAATTTTCTCTTTCTCTCTTTCGGTAAACTCATTAGGTGGAATTTGAGGGTATACGATCATTGATCAAAATTCGATAAATTTCCATTAATTGTTATTTAAAATTGTTAATCGTGATTGTTTTTAATTAAGTGTTAAATGTCAATTATTTTTTTGTTAGTTGATTTGGTTATTTGATTTAGTTAGTCCTCATGTTAAAATTTATTGATTGTTAAATATTTGTTTAATAGTCTCCAACCTTAGATTTTAAGATACCTTAAGTACTACATGAATGACCCGTGTGCTTGTAAAAATATCGAGGTTATAAATATTAAAACTTTTTCATAGCGTAACACCCCGATCAAATTTAAATAAGAAAAGTTTTCAATCCTTAAGAAAATTTCTCAAGTACTTCAAATGATGGCAATGTTCTATATTGTGAAGCAGCAATAATAGTTGAAAGTAGGAAGACATTACTTCATATATAGCTCATCTACTTAAGATTTATTCTTAATAAAACCTTTAGAAGAGAATTGATTCCATCGTTATGAGCCTATCGTAAAAGAATCTATGTACAATAATATGATGATTATCCTCTAAAGGTTATTGGTTTTAAAATCGTCAAATTGAAAATGTATGATGGTATAATTCATACTCTTTAAGAAATACAACATATAGAGGGCTTGAAGAAGAATTTGATGTCTCTAAGACAACTAGATGATCTTTGGTTCAAAATAGAAATTTTTAATAAGATTTTAAAGATAATTTGAGATGCGCTTATACCTATAAAGGAAGAAAGGATAGGTGCAAAGTTGTACAAGTTAAAAAGAGAGACATTGCAAAATGAGAGACATCAATTACATCAAAAAGTCTAAGTAAAAAATTTTCAATATTATAGCATCAAAAACATGAACATATATCTAAACAAGGAATGAAAATCCATACTGAGCAAAAGTTAGTCCTTGAACTCATATGGGTATCACTATCATTTTGTGAGAATTA
Organism: Erythroxylum domingense; assembly: GCA_025594535.1. Lineage (NCBI taxonomy): Eukaryota > Viridiplantae > Streptophyta > Magnoliopsida > Malpighiales > Erythroxylaceae > Erythroxylum > Erythroxylum domingense. Next base: position 24,452,062 of record JANQBM010000007.1, on the reverse strand, counting down.
TGTTATAAATAAGTAACAATGTGAAAAATTTAGAACATCAAATTCAAGAAGTGGGGTCGTTCTTAAATTGGTCCACTTTGAAGTGTGACAAGCACCAGCTTCATCACTGGGAGGTGCAAAGCACTTTATCTCTTTTATTGAAGATTATTCTTAAAGGTGTTAGGTGTATCCTTTTAAAAGGAAAGCATATATGTTCTTAGTATTTTGAGTTTCCAAAAAGTTATAGAACTTAATTTTAGTAAAAAGATTAAGTTCTAAAGGACAAATGACGGAGGAGAATATATTGACAATAAATCATATCATTTTATAAGCAAAGAGGAATTAAATGACTATTCACTATTGCATATATACATAAAAAGAAACTAAGTGACAGAACAGATGAATAGAACTATGTTAGAAGGAAAAAGAGCAATGTTAAGGGATGTAGAACTATATAAGGCTTTATAGAAAGAAGCAATCAGTACTTCATGTTATATGGTGAATTGGGTTTCATCAATTGTAAATTGAGTTAAAGTTGCTAAGGGAGATGTGGACTAGAAGACTACTAGATTATTCTAACCTCCATGTATTTGTAAATCATATGTACGTAATGTATAATATCAAGGGAACCATGAAATTTGATCTAAAATCTAGGAAAAAAACATATTCTTAGAATATGCTAATGAAGTAAAGAGGTGTTGCCTTTTCGATCCCACTATCCACAAGATTACTGTTAGTAGGGACGTCACCTTTATAGAAGATAATTATAAATAAAAGAAAAAGACAACAACATTTTCTAAAGAAGTTTAGATATTATAATATAGGTAGAAAAGGAATTTCAAACTTCTTTTAGATCAACACAAGAGCAAGACATTTAAAACATAACTTAGTATAAAGCTTCAGAAGTTCATTAATAGAATCACATAAAAAGATCTCCAAATTGACACTTAGATTATATATGGAGGGTAATATAACATACTACCTTTGAACAGAGGATAGAGAGACATTAGCTCTCCAAAAAAGCATATAATAATCCAAATGCCTTTGAGTAGATAACAACAATGAGGGAAGAAATTGAAAAATTCATAGAAAATAAAATTTTAGAACTTATACCATTAACACACGTGAGGAATCTAATTTGAAATAAATAAGTCTCTAAGATCAAATGAATTGGTGACTATCAAATGGAGTAATATCGTGAAAGATTGGTTGCAAAAGGGTATGCTCAAAAAGAAAGAATTGATTTTAATGAAATATTTCTCTTAAAGTTCATCTTACTATGGTCAAAGTAGTCCTGAAAATGTTTGCTAAATTTGACTTACATCTAGTGTAGCATCCCACTTCCACCGAGCACATACCCGTACATCCTGAGAACATTCGAGCACATGCCCTCTGAAAGTGGCATGTTAGGATAATTAATCAAACTCATTACAAATTTTTTTTGGTCTCAAGTAACAGCACATCTCAAGCAAACTAATATTGGCCTATTTCATTTACAACCATAATCAGTCATGAATGTTATTAAATTTCATGATTTACATGTATACTGTACAAAAATTGTAGAATACATTTCAAATACTAAAATCACTGAAGACATATGCAGGTGAAAATTGATCCCGACCACTAGCTCATGTCTGATTTTAATGGCTATACTCCAATTAGTCTAACTGGATATCTCCTCTGAACCTGAATAACAATGTTGCAATTTTGATGAGTTTCGTTACCTCAGCAAGTGAACCATCCTCGATACGCTCACTCATATCAATATATAAGTACAATTCACAATCAATTTCACAAACAAAGTTTATCATCAAACATTCATATCACTTCACATTTCATCATAAATCAACAAATACGATTCATATATACGATTTCACATTCCCACTGTGGAGCAGTACAATTAATTCATTTCAATCATTCATATAATACACATATCAAATTATAAATGCAATTGCTCCTGAGACTCCATTTTCATTATTAATTGTTGTGATCGAGTGCCTTTTTAACTGTCTCGTATCTATTATGGATACTGGGCTCATTGATAACTGTCCCATATTTATTGGGGATACTGGACTCATTCTGAGGCTCTTATCATATTCTTAGCTTTAAGCTCTTTTTTGCTAGCTACATGATCACAACTACCTTTATCTGATCATGCATATCATGTAATGAAATGCATTAAATCACATATATTTAATCTATCACTTTCATTCAATATGCACATTCACTTTCACATTTTCATTTCAGAACATTCAAACACTTCATTTCAATTAGTCATATAACACATATCAAATTTGTATATACAATGCACATGTGACTCACTTTCAGTTGTTACTTTGTTGTGATCGACTGCCTTTTTGACTGTCCCATATCCGTTATGGATACCGAGCTCATTAATAGCTATCCTGTATCTGTTGGGGATACCGGGCTCATTTACTAGTGAGATTGTGGCTCTTATACACTTTCTGAGCTTTAAGTTCTTTTTTGCTGACTACTCTGGTCACAATTGCCTTCATCTGATCATACAATTCATATAATAAAATGCATCAAATTATAGATATTCAATCATTCACTTTCTTTCAATATACACATTAGCTTTTCACTTTTTCCTTCGAACTTTAGTCCGGCATTCAACGATACTTTGAGAACACTTATTTATTTCCCATTCACATTCAATGAAGCACTTCCAATGCACTCTCAATTATCAAACTCCTCGGACCATGAATGTCTGAAATTTTTCACATTCACATAATTATCAGTTCGATAATTGAAATTCAAGCAATTGTATCATTCCTAGTGATAAACATCTACGTTATTCATAGTACGCTCCAATTAGCTATTGCCTCGATGTCCCAGTAATGTCTGGATGCCATCGTTTGATTTGCTCTTCTATATCATGCAACACATACACATTTACACATTACTAATTTACACAATCACATTAATACAATTATACACATATGTATATATGTTATGTATAATGCATGCTCAATTTGACTATTTTGGGTATATTTCCTTAACCACATCTCATAATCATTCTATAATTATCACTTCGATATAACAAGTTTACTCTTAGGTTAATACCTCAAGTATACTTGTTTACTCTAATTTCATAAATCAATCATTCACCGATATTATTCTAGCATCATATTATCACATAATATCCAAATCCTCTTTTGATCTTACTTTATATACCTTGCTCATTTCCTTTGAATCATATTAGCATTTCTAAGAACACTTTTATTCCTTTATCATCTCTAAATCTCCAGATTCCAAACACTTGATGTCAACAATCCATTCACTATTTTATATTCTCAATTAAAACCTAAACATATCGACACATTCCACATCAAACTAAGTTCATTTCAAGTTTCATTCAAGCTTAAATACACCATAGGGAAGTACCTTAACACTTATTGTTTCAAACATCACGTAAAAGATGCATTTCACCTTTTTATGCCTGCCCACGATCATGGTGGACCTTCCCACGATCGTGACAGAAGCTCGTCGAACTGGCCACGATCATAAGGAATCTGCCATAATCGTGACATAACCTAAATAATCAAGCCATGATCGTGGGGATTCTGCCACGATCATGCCCTTCTTTTCTTCCTTCATTTTTCCAAAAATTTAACAAACATAGAAACATCATTAACACTCCAATTTTTCTAGAATTTATGTCCATTTATGTAACTTCATTTCATGCTAATCTAACCACCATATTAGTTTCATTAAAACTCAAAATACTTTACTTAATTGTTTCATTATCATTTACTTAATCCCATTATATATGTATTCCTAACTTTTCCAGATTTTATCTCTTTCATAACACATCAAACAAATCTTCTCCATAGTTCATCATTTAGACTTCACATCCTCATCAATCTCATCTCAATGCCATTTATAAGAGAAATTCATAACTTAAGGTTCAATAAACATACAAAAACAAAAAATATCATCTTCATTCTTTATTATTCACTTTCATCTCATTTCTTCTTATTTCAAGAACATTATATTAGTCTTTTCTTTAACTTCAAAGCTCAATCTATTTCATCACATAACACCCATAATCCATAGTTTTCAGGCTCTTAAAAAATAAACACAACACATACATTTATTTATCAATGTTCATCAACTTTTAACACACTTTCTTACTCCATTTACACAATCAATCCATCTCAAAACCATCCCTATAACACTTTATATATTATTACTCATCATATGCTCACAATAGGACATGCGTATACCCAGTTCTTCATCAATTTATCATCACTCTTCAACCACCATTTTCATGATAATTTATCTTAAAGCTATATCATCATAAATGTATATGTTTCATTTAACAAATCCATGAAGATCCGTATATTTAACTTACTTGTTTAACTCAAATCTTCTTCAAATCACCATGAAACCCTAGCTCCAAGCGTCACACGATCATCATCATTTAAGGGTGAATAGATTAGGTTTTCTAGTGACAAGATGAAGAAGATACAACGAAATCTTTAAGTAGTTAGATGAAGGATGATAGCAACTCAACGTTAAAAGTAGGGTTGTCAGAGTGAGAATATCGTAAGTTTGAGAGAATAAAGAAGATGAGAGTATAAAATAAAAATGAAAGACAACAAAAGTTTAACTTCTAAATGAGAGTGTCGTGGGTGATGAGTGGTGAGTAGTAAGTGTGGTGACACTTGTCACTTGCCACTTATCATCTTCTTATGGCCTCCAATTGGTCATTTAATAACTCGTCCATTTATCTCCAATTTCTAAACCAAATTTCTCCCAATTTTCTATACCACTTGTCATAAAATCCTAATACCATTTGCCAATTCTTTCTACTATCAATTGTCACTTATTTCTACTATCACTAGTCAATTTGCCTTACGACTTGGCATTTTTGCTAGTCCAAAAGTACCCAAAATTTTAGAATCTCTAAAATTTAATAAAGAAATTCTAAATCACCAATTATGATTCATCAAATCAAAATTCAAGACATAAAATTCACTATTCACACCTTAATCATTTAAAAATCATTTATACCCCAGAATATGTCAAAAGAGTGCGGGCACAGCCTTTGTAATATGTATAAAAATCAATATTCACATGTGTGTATGCTTATGTTATGCATGAGCATGAAATGCATTTCCTATTTTCTCAATAATGTTTCTCATGTACAGTTATCTAGGGTTTAACCTGTAGTATGGAAAAATGGGATACTACATTTAAAGTAGTTAGCCTGGAAAATTACTTTTCTTTATAGAGATCTTGATGAAAAAAATTATATTCTCCAACTAGAAGGTTTTAAAGAAAAACGAAAAGAGAACTTGGTTTATAAGTTAAACAAATTTTATGTAGGCTTAAACTGACGTTAAGGTATTGGTATAAGAGATTTAGTTCCTTTATTAGGAGCATTAGATACAACAGATTTAATAGAATCCCTTGTATATATTTTAAGAGGTTTGGTGATAATAATTTCATTATCTTATTATTATATGTGAACAATATGTTGATTGCAGCCTAAAAATCATATTAAAGAATTGAAGGTATAGTTGGCTAGAGAATTTGAAATGAAGGTTTTGTGATAAAAAAATAAGATTTTGAAGATACAAATTCACTAAGATAGAAGTAGCAAAATGATTTTTCTTTTCTCAACAAAACTACTTAAATAAGGTTCTATGATACTTCAATATACAAAATTGTAAGCCAATATCTACTCCTCTTCTTTTTAATTTCAAGTTATCCTTTAGTACAAATCATATTAACAAAGATGAGAGAAGGTAAATGACTCGACTATTATATGCATTTGTAGTAAAGGGTTGGATGTTCATTATAATTTGTACAAAATTGGACATTATACATATAGTGGGAGCTATTAGTGGCTATACAGAAAATTTTGGTATAGGGCCTTGGAATATTGTAAAGAGGATCCTAAAATACATTAAAGAAACCTCTGATGTTACATTACAATATGAAAGATCATATTATATTGTCAAAAGATACATTAACTATAATTACATAAGTGACCTTGATAAAAACAAATTGTTATATGTTATGTGTTCACACTTCCTAGCGAGGTTATATGTTGAGTTTCAAAGCTACAATCATTTATGGTTATGCCAATAATGAAAGAGAAACCTGTAGTAGCTACATAAGCCAGTAAATAGGCAGTACGGTTGAAATTGGTGTTTGACAATCCTGGGCACAAAGAAAAGAAACTTTCATTATTTTGTGACAGCCAAAGTACTTTTCATCTAGCAAAGATACTAATATTTCATTAAAAAAATCAAGCACATACAATTTCAATTCACTTCATTCACAAGAAAGTGGAGGAATGATATATATATATATATATATATGTACAAAGAATATACTATAGATAATTTAATAGATTTTATAACAAAAACTGTCAAGAATGGCAAGTTTATTTAGTATCAATACTGATGTATCTTAGAATGAACTATATATATGTACAAAGAATATACTAAAGACAATATAGTAGATTTTATAACAAAAATAGTCAACAATGGCTTGTTTACTTAGTATCAATACTCATATAACCTGTCAAAAATATAAGCAATATGATAAAGACAAGGTGGTATGAAGATTTATTGACCATCAATCAAATCTTTAAGTGGAAGATTAATGGAAAAATCTAGAAAAAAATAAATATTGGAATGTGTGATAATTATGAAATTTTAAAATATGTGGCTATAAATAGTTTAGTATACTTATAAATACTTATTGATCTTTTTATTTCAAGTATCCAAAATTCTAAATTTTCAATTTTGTACATTCCAAGTTACAAATTAATATTTATAACTTATAATTAGTAAGTGAATGTTTTATTATAGCTCTTTTTTTATATCATATTTCTTCTAATTTTAGTTAAGTTATGATCTTATTTTATTTATTTATTCGTTCCCTTATCATCCTTCCTTGCATGAATGCATTTTGGTTGTTACTAACCAAAGTCCCTAAAACTACCTTGAGCCTAGTTGCTATAAATTTAGAGATCACCTTATAAAGAAAATTAGAACAAATAATAGGCATGAACTCTTCAAAGGAATTAAATTTATTTGTCTTGGGAGTTAAGCAAAGGAAGGTTTTATTAATCTCCTTTAACATTACACCAGAAAAGAGGAATTCATTCACATCTTGCTTGACCATCCTTCCAATCCCTCCCCAAGCTCTTTGAAAGAAAAACCATTTAGGACCTAGAGCTTTATTTGGATTCATTTGGAAAATCACTTCTTCAAACTCTGCATCTTGTAAAAGTCTAATTAGATTAAGAGCCTCTTCTTGAGATAGCTTCTTTGATATGAAGGAGTTTAACAATTGATAGGTAAATGAAATCCTTATAGGTTGTCCATAAAATCTACTAAAATATTTCCCTTCCTTTTCTAAGATTTGATCTTGATGCTTGAGTAGACTGCCATCTTCAGACTAGATTAAACAATTTCTATTGTTGTTCATCCTCCCCACCAATGAGATGAAGAAGAACTTAGAATATTTATCAACTTCTTGTAACCATTTGACCCTTGCTCTCTACTTTATCAGACTTTCATGATTCGCAACAACTAAGAGATAGTTATTCAGTTTTTCTTTCTCCACTGACAAAAATAAAGGGTCCCCAAGGGTTACTAGAAGGTTTCCTTTGAATTATAGAAAGGTCACTCTTAGATTTTTCAATAGCATCAACAGTGGAGCTTTCCCTTTTAGTATTTAGTTTTTTGAGTTCATCCTTTATTGCTTTAAGAGTCTAGAAACATATAAACTTTTTAGTTTCAGACACTTCCTTCAACATTCTTACTTTAACAACCTCTTGAAAACCTTCCATATCTGTTAAAAAGTTGTTAAAATCTGAAAAGAAATCTAGCATTTTATTTTAGAAACATTTCCTCTATCTTGGCAGGAGAGTGGTCAGAAAAAAGAGGATCTAGAAAAGAGGTAGAACTCATAAGAAACTGAAGTAGCCAACTTTGATTTACCAACACTCGATCGAAATTTTTTTGTAGATCAATCCTTTGCTTGTTTATTACTCCAATTAAATGTGTGACCCTGGTATTTAAGATCAGTTAGGCCTATTGTCTCCATACAATCCCTGAAGTCTGATGTGTAGTTTCTCAAAAAAAACTTTCCTTTCAAGTTCAGTTTTATAAAGAGTAGAGTTAAAATTTCCACTAATAACACAGGGGCCAACCACTCTATTATGGAAATTTGGCAAACTCTTCCATAGCTCCTTCATTTGGAAGGAATAATTAGAACCATATACGATAGAGGACAAAATATACACATCTTCTAATTTGAAATGTCACCTTATGTGCATCACCTACATTTCCACTTCTAGGACATCTACCTCCATAATTTTTGGATTAAAACCAATAATTATTCTTCCCAAAACATGTTTTTGATGATTATTAGAAAATTTATAATCAATACCCAATTTATTCAACTTCAACTCTAATCTTAGTTTCTAAAAAAGCAATTAAACATTGCTTTTCTTGATAAACAAAATCCCTCAAAGTTAAAAGCATCTTAGGAGCATTGATACCTCTAACATACCAAGATATTAAGAAGAAGTATTTGATTTGGAGCCTTTCTTTCTGTTCCTACTTGGTCTCCTTGTAACCATAGTTTCAAAAGATGTTCGTAGATCATCTCCCATTATAAAAGAGAAGGAGGTTTCTAGTGAAACATTTCTATTTGGCCTTGTAGGAGAGTTTAATTGTTCTAATTCCTCCTTCTTTTCACTATTCTTATATAGAGTGTCCATTTGAATCTTTGAATTTGGAGAGATAGGAGTTATCACCTATGCATTACTCACTAATTCTATGTTTGCCTCTTGCATAATCTCTTGGTTTGATTCTTTTTCTGTGCATTTGTAACCTGCATGCTCATCCAAACCCATAAGCTCCTCTTAATCTCCTTTTAAGAACTTCTTACCTGTAGATATCCACCTTTTTCCTTGAGATTTCAATTATGGCTTCCATTGATAATTAACATAGACATTATCTTCAAACAAGGTTCCATTTGCTCCCAATCTCATAACTGATATGCTTTCTAACATATTTTGTATTGACTCCATGTTGATATACAACCTTGCATATCCAACTCTTTTTCTTCATGCAATATTTTCATCCATAAAAAGAGGAATTCCTAGATAGCTTACGATCATACTAAGGCGTTTGATAGTCCAGTATTCAAGTAGGACATTGTACAAATGCACACATAAAGGAACAACTTGGTATTTAATGGAATCAGCTTGAATCCATGGTCGCCACGGCTATAGAAATGAAGGTTGGTTCAGGATATGTTAGGGACCCTCCTCCACCACTTTCATAGTTGCATTTTTAGATGAAAAGGTAAATAATAGCACATTTTCTTTTGCTACAAGCACTCTCAGTAAGCCTTTGTTCTTCAACATATTTTGTGCCCATTTTTGAATAATTAAAAAGCAAGGCTCCTATCCCAAAAGAAGCCAATTAATGAAGCTTCCCAATTTTTTGCACCAATTTGAAGAAAATTCAATTCAGGGGAAACCAACAATCTACCATCTTCTTCTTTCAGAGGGCAATAGTGCACGCTCTTCTATTACTTGTTTTCAACTTTTTCTAACTTGTTGAAGAATTGCAGGAATAACTATAAGAAGATCTGGAGAAGGAAGAAAGGAACCCTCTGCATCTTTTGGGAGAAAAAGAGGAAATTCAATAATGGACAAATGAGTTATTAACATTTTTTAACAGCAATAAACTAAATAAGCACCACAAGAAAACAAGGTAATTTGCTATGTTTTTAAAATGTCACAGAATGTCCAAAAATGTCGCAGAATACAATTTGGGACGTTTTAAAAAACGTCACGGAATGTGGTGTAGGCAAAAGGTTTATGTGACGTTTTATGTAAAACATCACGGGAAACACTGACATTCTGCGATGTTTATAAAAACGTCAGTAAAACGTTAGCCTTTTCGCAACGTTTTAAAAAGAAAATAACTGTATTCCATGACGTTTTTTTAAAACATTCCGTGACATTTTAAAAACGTCGCAGAATCATCCACATTTGGCACCATTTTTTGGAAACTTCGCATAAAATTACATCCCACGGCATTTCCAGAAACGTCGCAGAAATCCACATTCTGCTCGTTTTAGGAAATGTCATGGAAAGACACATTTGGCAACATTTTAGGAAACGTCATGGTCGCCCAATGTAGTTTTCTGCGATGTTTCTGGAAACGTCGCCGAATATGAATGATTCCATGACATTTTTAAAACGTCGCGGAATGTTATAGAAAATAGTCGCCGAATACACTTATTTTCTTTTATTAATTTTTTATTTTTTTTGAAAATAATTTTAATTTAATAATTATTCAATTTTTATAATTATTTTTTAAATAAAATTTTTTTAGATCTTATTTATTTAATAACTATTCAATAATATTTATGAATTTTATTTATTTAATAATTATTTAATTTTTAGTATATCATTAATTTTAATAATTATTTATGTGTCACAAGAATTTCATGCGTGCAGATAATTTATTTTTAAATGCAATTCCCAAACATGTCATAATACAATAGTTAATAAAAAAACTACGTCATAAGTGTATAAGATATCAATATGAGTACATTTATCTAATCTAAACGAATATTATGTGTAGAACATAAAAGTTTCAAGAGCTTTTTTTGTTGTTCAAATTCAATTCTTT
>JANQBM010000007.1:24388111-24430174 GCA_025594535.1 Erythroxylum domingense | reverse complement strand
GTCGCTAAACGAAAATGTTTCTGTCAACTTTACCAACGGAAATAGATGTTCCGTCGGTAATTTGCAACGGTAATTTTTCGTCGCTAATTTTCGTCGCTAAATCCGCCTTCTTTACCGACGGACATATAATGCCGTTGTTAAATTCCATCGCAAAATTTACCGGGATGATTTCCCTCCATATTTAGCGACGGATATTATTACCGTCGCTAAACGAAAAATTTTCCGTCAACTTTACGAACGGAAATATATTTTCCGTCGGTAATTTGCAACGGTATATTTTCTGTCGCTAATGTTCCGTCGTTAATTCTTACTTTTCTTGTAGTGCTACTTTATATCATACGGAGTTTTAGTTAACTTCATCACATGGTCAGGATGGTTTTTATCTTCAAAACCTAAAGGTTGCTTATCAAATACTTCTTTATTAATATATCCATTTAAGAAGACATTTTTGACATCCATTTGGAACAATTTGAAATTTCTATAGCATGCAAAGGCAAGTAAAATTTTAAGCACTTCCAATTTAGCAACAGTTGCATAAGTTTCATCAAAATCAATACCTTCCTATTAATTATAACCTTAAGCTACAAGTCTAGCTTTGTTTCTTACCACCTTACCATTTTTATCGAGTTTGTTTCTAAATACCCGACGAGTTCCAATGATTAGCTTTTTTTGCAAATAAGGTACTAGATTCCAAACTTTATGCTTGTTAAAATGATTCAATTCTTCTTTTATAACTGAAATCAAAATTTTGACAGTAAGAGCCTCTTCAATGATCTTTGGTTCTAATTGTGAGATGAGGGCAACAAAGTTGTTCTTGAATAATGATCTGGTTCTTAGACTTTCATAAAAGTTTGTTAGAATGTACTTATATCTATCAAAATCTCTCCATTCTCTTGACGTTCTTAGTTGTATAGGCTCCAGCTGATATGAAGGAGCCTGCTTTGTCGTCACTTCAGAAGGACCTTCTTTATCTTATAATTCCAAAGGTACTATAGGTATAGTCTGAGTCTAGGAAGCATTATCTTTAACAACAACAGTTGATTCAGATGATGCTACATGGATCGATTCTTATATCTTTTTTGTTCCTTTATTATAAACTCTGAATCCTTTACTAGTGGTACTATAGCCCAGAAAGATAGCCTCATCTGATTTCGCATCAAACTTTCCAAGGTTGTCTTTTCTATTGTTTAGAACGAAACATTTGTAGCCAAATGTTCTAAAGTAAGTGACATTCGATTTTCTTCCTTTCCATAGGTCATAGGGGGTCTTTTTCAGAATATATATTATGAGGCACCTGTTGAGTATGTAACAGGAAGTTAACACAGCTTTTACCCACTAACCATGAGGTAGACTACTTTCGCATAGCATTGTTCTGGCCATATCAACGAGATTTCTATTCTTTCTCTCAATCAATCCATCTTGTTGAGGAGTCCTTGGGCAGGAAAAATTATGAGTTATACAATTTTTGTTACATAAATGTTAAAATTTTCTATAATCAAATTCTCATCTGTAATCACTCTGAATTGATGTAATGCAGTACCCCTTTGCAGTCTAAATTTTTCTGTAAAACTTCTCAAAGACTTCAAAAGTATCATCCTTATTTGATAGAAAATTAAACCTATGTAAATCTAAAATAATCATCTACTATAACGAAATCGTAATGTTTACCACCAAAGCTTTGAGTCATAGTAGGACCAAGAAAATCCATGTAAACAAGTTCAAGAGACTGGTTAGTAAACACAATTTTTTAGGAGGACAGCTACTTCTGATTTGTTTTCCTTTTAAACAAGCTTCGTAAACCTGATTATCTTCAAACTTTAAGTTAGGTAATCCCCTTACTAACTCATTTTTGGACAATTTTGATAATATGCTCATGCTAGCACGTCCAAATCTTCTATGCCAGATAAATGAATCTTTTTCTTTTGAAATGAAATACTTGACATTTTGTGAAGACATATCTTCAAATTGAGCACAGTATATGTTTTGATTTCTAGGACCAAGAAATACAATATTATCGTTAAGATTATTAATTATTTCACAATGTGATGCATAGAAAGTAACTCTATAACCTTTATCACATAATTGACTTACACTTAACAAATTATGTTTCAGTCCATCAACATAAAGAACATTATCAATAGAAGCAGAGTTAGAGTCACCAATTTTACCAATTCCAGTGACATTTGCCTTGTTTTTGTCAGCAAAAACAACATTAGCTCCGTTTTTCCTCTCAATGATATTTCACCTATTATGTGTTCGAACAACCACTATCAACTATCCATTGATTTTCTTTCGTCTCCATTTTAAAGCATATCTCATTGTCTCTTGATTCATCCATAAAGCAAACATTGTTGACTTCCTCAGGTTCTTCTTCTTTAAAGTTTTTAAAGTCCTCATCTGACAAGGTTATAGTCATAGCTTGCTTTTTGAGTTTTTGTTTTTTGTTTGTTTTGTCCTTTTGAAGAAGAGGACATTCTAGTTTTATGTGTCCAGGCTTCTTACAATGATAGCATATGATTTGATTATTTTGTGTGTTACTACTATTGCTGCTGCCTTTTGATAGGAATCTATTGTTTTTAGTTTTTTTGTTTCCTTCTCTTTTCTTCACGAGCTTCATTTTGTAGAAGCTGGCATATTTTCTGACCATGAAATTGAATTTGTCATCTCCATCTATTTGCAACTTAGTGTCGCTTTCATCTCCGTTTGATGAATTTGATTTATCAGCTGCTTTTAGTGTCATTCCTCTTCTGTATGAAGATCCTTCATCTCGCCTAAGCTCGGCTTCATGGATTATCAACTTTCCTTTTAACTAGTCAAGTGAGATAGTGTTGAGATCCTTTGCAATTTCTAGAGCTATTACCTTAAGTCTTCATTCCTTTGGTAGTGATCTTAGAATGTTTGTCACAAGCTCATCTTTAGGATATATCGTACCCGAGTTCTTCAAGGCAGTGATTACATTATTGAAGTGTCTGAAGAATTCATCTATTTTTCCCTATTTTATGCAAATAGTTTCATATTGATACACTAAAAGACTTATTCTATGTTTCTTTACCTTGTTCGTTCCTTCGAAGGTGAGTTGTAGTTTGTCTCACATTTCTTTTGCTACAGAGTAGTAAGATATCTTTTCATACTCTTCTGAGGATAGTGCACAGATCAGGTGATGTCTTGCTTTGGCATTCAATTGAGCATTTCTTCTATCAACATCAGTCCATACTTCTACGTTATCGGTCACGGGAGGTATGACTCCAACCATGATAGCTTGCCAGATTTCGATATCTATAGATTGAAGATAAATGGTCATTCTCTCTTTTCAATAGGAATAGTTGTTTCCATTGAAGTAATGAGGCTTTAAGACGGATTGTCCTTTAAGGCTTCTTAAATTGTTTGCCATGATCTATTACATGCTGTAAAACAAAATAAATGTAAAACCTCACTCTGATACCAAATGATAAAGCAAACACATGCAAGAGATGGTGAATTGTGTGTAAAAAATTCTAAGGTGTTTTCAAATTGATAATATTATGCTTAAAAAAATAAGTCTATAGATAGAAGGGTCCTGTCAACTTTCAAAAGGATCCTGTTAACGTTGAAAACAAAAAAGATCCTCTTAATTGTTTTAAAAAATCAAAAGGAGCTCGTTAATCGAAAGGAATCTGCTAGCGCTCAAAAGAAAAGAAACCTATTAATCGATAGGAACCTTTTAGCGCTTAAAAGAAAGAACCCTGTTAATAGATAGGAGCCTATTAATTGTTTCAAAAATGAAAGGAACCTCTTGTGACATAAAAACAGAAGGAGCCTGTTGTAAAATCGAAGGAGCATCTTGAAAACACAAATTTATAATGCAAAAATTTAAAAGAGAGAGAAAGAATGACATAGTAGATTTATATTGGTTCGGTTAATAATGAAACCTACATCCAATCCCCAAGTATCCAACTTAAGTATTTCACTATAAGAATTCGAGTATTAAATTTGACAAGCATCTACATGTTCGCAAGTACATATTTTTCAAGGTTCTCTAACCTTCCACACTCGATGTATATAACAAGCCTCTACAAGCTCTCAAAAATAAATATAAGATAGGCTCAATGTAAGCTCCCAAAGAGTAATAATTTCTCTTTCGATAGAGTAATTTCGCTTTCTAAGGTACAAGGAGTTTGATATTGATATGACTTTCAAGAGCATAGATGCTGCTAAAGTATTTCGAAAGTCTATGTGTTCTTTGCAAATGTTGTGGCTCTTCTTTAAATAGGCAATTTTTTCAACTGATAGTTGCTTCACTAATATTCTGGGTTGACTTTGAATTTAATAGATCTTCGATATCATCTCTATTTAAATCTTCAATATTCAGACGTTAAGATACAAATTATGTCAAAACTTCTGGAGCTAATTGTTCAAAATAGTAAGATTGTTCCAGATTTTATGAAATCATTTCTAATTAGGTAAGTTCATAATTAAGGTTCTTGTAAAAAAGAAAGCAATTATACTATGATTTTATTTCCTTTTAAGAATTATATCGTTGCCTATTCAAAGAAATAAATCTAATTTGAATTTTGAAATATTATATAATTATGATCAAAATCGTTCAATATAAACCTTGAGTTAATACTTCCGGTACGTTGTATCTTTGGCTTTGAGCAAATTTTGCTTCATCATTTGTTAATATGTAGTGGCGTGAGGGAGCTTCGGTTAATTCAATATGTGATGATTTGAACTCTAGAAACGGAAAACAATTACTGAAAGGCAATCAAGTTCATTTGAACACCTTGGAAAATAAAATACAGAAATTCGCTAGCCAATAGAGTAGAGTCCAGTGGCTAAAACGTTACACGAGGAGACACGAACGCAAAATTGTTCTAAGTCGGCTCGCCAAACCTCCAACTTCCCATTGAAGGATTCGAATGGGTTTGAATAAATAATCAAGAAGGGTTACTGAGGCCGATTGGAAATTATTTTTCAAAGGTCCGACAGAGATGCACGGGATCGTTGATTGTATACCAAATATGGCGCCTGATCTGTTAAGTTTTCTCCATTTTTTTTCTTTAACAAAACAATCTTGGCCACTGATTCTGGCTGAAGGAGGGTGAGCAATGTTGTGACCTCCATTCTTAATGGAGGGAGGGGCCTCTCTTTCGTCATTGGGATCGAGATCTAGAAGGGATTATGTACACAAAATTAAAAATAAAATGAAGAGTTAACTCGTAGACACCTTCTGTCAATTTAAAGTAATTTTTTTGTTAATATTCTTTAATGCTAATAATTTTGTTTAAAAAATAGCTAACACCTAATTGTAGTGAAATGTTAAGGCAGATCAATATACTTTATTAAAATATTAGAATGTAAAAGATACAAATTTTCTCAGTATTCTCTAAAATGTTTAATTTAACCCTTACTATTATTTATGGTATCTAATTACACTTTAAAATTTTTAAAATAATATTAATGGTATTGTAAATTTAAAAAAATTTACACTTCAAATTTTTTAAACAGTTCTAATAGCATTGTAAATTTTTTAAAAATAAAAGTTTAGTATATAAGTCATCAATTTAGTCTATATAATGTTGCAAATAATTAACCAATATGAACCAATATGATGTTTAACTAAGATTAAATTTTTTAAAAAAATATTAAATAAATATGTAAATTTCAATTTACTATTTTATAAAAGGTCTAAATAAGATTTTGTTATTACCACAGTTATTATTTTAGGCACTTATTCAAAGTGTAATAAGTAATATTTTCTAATATTATAATACAAAATAGTAAAAAAAAAAAACTCACTCAAACCATTTTGTAAAATGTTAACGTACAAATCACAAATTTTACCATGTTTAAATAGTACACTATGCATGCGACAAACCAATTAATTGTATTTGTGTTCTTCGATGTCTAAAAAATGATTTAATAAATCATGCTTTAAAAAATTATGCAAGTTGCTTATGAGGCATCTTTTACTTGTGTTTCAGTTCTTCAATTAAAATAATAATAATAATAGTGTTATCTTCTCGACAACTCTCATATTAAATTTTCTTTCTTGTAAGATCTGTTATATTTACATATGATTCGTTTATTTTAACTAAATATTGTTGTATATAATATTAGATTCTTAGCAACTAAAAAGCATACAAATCGAAAGTCACCAATTTTTCTAAACATGAGAGACATAGGCTGATTTTTCTATTTTTCTATTTTTCTATTAGTGATTTTATCATCACTAATACCAATCAAACACAATAAAAAAAATGATTCAAATAGCAACAGAAAGCTGTTATATGATAAGGTTAAGTGTTAGACTTTTAACTTATAAATCAATCTTGACATTATATGCATCTTTCAACTTCTTATTGCAGTTACAATTTACAATAATTTTTGTTGTGATGCCCTTCCTCTATTTTAAATAAGTCTTATTCTATTGTAACAACCATTCAAATTGCAAAAATAGAAGTAACTGTTTCCTGGTTACTTGCTATATAATAATTTTGTGAGAAACAAAGAAGCACTTATTGCTCCCATTTTGCAAAAGAGAAAAAATGAAGATCTAGCTAGAGTAATTGTTTAAAATGAGTCTAGTCAAACCATTAACTCCAACACCCCTCACCTTTGTCATTTTCGACTCTCATCTATTGATCAAATCATGGTCCGAGTTTTGACACCTTGGGTTTCTCGTCTATCCAAGAAGCTCCAGTATCACCAACAAAGAAAGATGAGAAAGGCTTAAGAAGTCCTTGTCTGATAAAGAAACGCTACAGGAAGGGGCTTAATCCTGGGAAAACTCTCTTATTGGTTTCTTTTGGGACAAACGTCTTGCTTTCCCTGTCATACAAAAATGGGCACAGTCGGCTTGGAAGCATAAAGGTTTTGTGGAGGATGTTATAGCAGAAGAAAAATACTTATTGTTTATTTTCTCCTCAGAGGCATAAGCTAAAAAAGTAGTAGAAGAAGGGCCATGGCATATTGCTAATTTCCCACTATTTCTATAGCCATGACAACTAGGATTTTAGGTTGGTATTAAGGAACAGAGATTAGTGACTATGTGGGTTAACCTATTCAATGTCCCTCTAGAATATTGGACAACAAACGGTTTGAGCATAAGAGCTAGCTTTCTCGAAAATCCCCTTTGTTTGGATGCTAATACTGCCAATAGAAGGAGATTAGGATATGCTAGAATATGCATGAATATGGACCTTTCCAATAGCTTGTCAGAATCTATTCCTATTATGCGATTGGGTTTTGATGGTTCCATGTATGAGGATAATGTAATAGTACAATACCCATGGAAGCCATCTCTCGCTGCTCAAGGTAAAAAATGGGTACGTATGGGTAAGACATTCCTTAGAGGGGACTATAAGAAACTAATGGGTGTTGGTCCCTCAATCAATGAGGTATGGCAAATTGATGAAAACAGAATCGTGATCTCAGTTGAAGTTATTTAGGAGAAAAAAGAATAGGAAGGTGAAGGGGAAGGATTTGTGGCTGAAGATGATGGGAAGGTAGTGGATGTTGACATTGAGAAGGAAGGACCCGTTGTTGGAGACTATGTTAGGGCAAAATCTAAAGAGGCTATTGTGGTTAGCAAGAATAAGGCAGTAATGGTGGAAGATTCGCTAGATACTTATAATGAAATTACTAAGGGGTTTGACTTGAAGGAAAAGGTTGCTGCTTCGGACAATAATGATGAGGATTTGACTATTGGAGAATTTCTGGTGGTGGCTAAAAGGAAGCCTAATAGGAGCAAAAGGAAGGGCTCCAAATCCAATTTTACTTGATTTATGAAGATCTTAGCATGGAATGTGAGAGGGATCAATTGCCCTAAAAAGCTTTCGGTTTTAAGGGATTTTCTCTATAACTCAAAGCCATGGATTTTTGCTCTTCTTGAAACTAAAATCAGTAATGGAAAACTTAATTTACTGAATAAACTGGGCTCCAAATGAAAATTCATTTCCAATCATCAAGCCCGTAGCTACGGGAGAATTATTTTGCTTATGACCCTACTTTGGTGGACGTGCAATTCCTTTCTATAGAGACACAAGTCATACATCTGAAGGTTAAACTTCTTCAGGTTAATGTTGACATTTTTGTATCCTTTATCTATGGTTCTAACCATGTTTTTTAGAGGAAATTGTTATAAGACAACTTAATGCAATTCAAGAATTTGGCCAATGGGCCTTGGATGCTTTATGGGGATTTCAATTATACTCTTTATCGAACAGAAGCTGAAGGCAATTTCAGTTTGACAAATTTCTCAGAGGACTTTAAAGACTGTGTAACTCAGCTTGGAATATTTGACCTAAGGTCACAGGGGCAGCACTATACATGGAGTAACAAGCAGATAGGAAGTTTGGCATTGAGGAAGAAGCTAGACCAGACTATGGTCAATCAGGATTGGCTAATACAGTTCCCAAATAGTGTCACCTCTTTTCTGGATCCTTTATTCTTAGATCATACACCTATGCTAATTGCAAACCTCCTTCATATTAAGGACATAAGAAGGCCATTTAGATTCAACAATCTATTAGTAGAAGATGAGGGGTTCTTGAGGCAATTAATAAGGGGACATGGGTGTAGGTACTCATCAATATGTCTGTGTTCAGAAACTTAAAGCTATCAAAAGGGAGATGAAATCATTAATGAATAGAAGACCTGTCTCTACTCAGAAAGCAGTTACTTTGGCTAGAGAGGATCTGGAAAGGGTGCAACATCAACTTTATTTGGATCCAACCAATTTTTATTTTATGAAAACAGAGAAGACCTTACTGCTGTTATATCTTTCTAAAGCTAGGGACCATGACAACCTAATGGAGCAACGAGCTAGAGTTAATTGGCTAAAGGATGGTGAAAGATGCTCTAAATTCTTCTTCAATTCGATCTTAGCTAGAAAAAATGCTAACCAAATATGTTCTTTAAAGTTGCTAGATAAGGAGGTAATTACAAAGCAAGAAGACCTTCTAAAAGAAGCAAAGAGATACTTTAAGCATTTCTATGGTTCTTCTAGGAATCTAGCTAATTCTAGGAATCTAGTTAATTCTTATACTCTTGACTCATTTATTCATACAAAGATCTTTCAGGAACAAGCAACATCTCTCATTAAACTTGTGGCAGAAAAAGAAAAAGAAGATGTGACGTTCCAGATGCACCCGAACAAATCTCCTGGGCCTTATGGGTTCAATGGCTATTTTTTTCAAAAGACTTGGCAAAACACTGACCCTATGGTTAAAAAAGCAGTGTTGGAATTTTTCTCTAGGGGTATTCTACTGAAGGAGATCATTAAAACCTATATATTTCTGATTCTTAAATCCCCTTGCTCCTCTACTTTGGATGACTTCAGGCCTATTGCCTGCACCAACTTTTTATATAAGATTATCTCCAAAATTTTAACAAATAGGCTAAAGTTGGTACTGGATTCTTTGATCTCTGACAATTAGAGTGCTTTCTTATATGGAAGAAGAATGGTAATATTTCTATGGTGCAGGAGTTGATGAAAAGGTATCAAAGGAAGAATAGTCCACCAAATTGTATCATCAAAGTGAAATTTCGGAAGGCTTTTGATGATGTTGAATGGGACTTTATTTTAAGAACTTGAAGTCTCTTGGGGTTCCCTAAGGAATTTGTTAACTAGGTACAGGCATGTATAACTACTCCCACCTACTCTATCCTAGTGAATGGCACTTTAACAAATTCCTTTAGGAGTGCAAGGGGACTGAGACAAGGTGACCCTATCTCTCCTTACCTTTTTATTATTTGTATGGAGGTGCTCACTCTTTTATTTCAACAGAAAATGGGAATCAACAAATCCTTTAAATATCATTTTAAATGTAAGAAGATAGGGCTAATCAACCTATGCTTTGCAGATGAGTTACTGATTTTTCTCAAAAGCACATGGCAAGTCTATTGAGCTTCTATTATCAACTCTTTCTTTATTTTGGGATCTCTCGGGCTTGGAGATAAATTTGAATAAAAGCCAGTTTATCCTAGCAATAAGGGCTGATATAATGGAAAACATAATATATTTAATTACAGGAATGATCAGGAAGTCAGCCCCCTTAACCTACTTGGGCCTCCCTGTTACCACCAAAAGAATTCAATTTCAGAGTGTAAGCTTTGTTTGAAAAAATACAAAGGAGATTGGGAATGTGGTCTAATAAGGTGCTTTCATTTGGAGGGAGATTGCAATTTATCAAATCAATGCTGAATTCCCTACATATTTTCTAGTCATCAAATATGACTCAAGCAAAAGGGGTTATCAAGTCTATTAAGAAAATCTTCTGAAGATTCCTGTGGGGTAATCTAAACTCTGTCAGCCACTTTGCTAAGGTAAAATGGAGTGAAGTTTGTAAAAGTAAAAAATATGGGGGGTCTAGGATTGATTTCAATTGCCTCTTTTAATAGAGCAGCTTTGATCAAGAATTTTTGGAATATCCTATTGGAGAATAAATCCCTTTGGATTCGATGGCTGCACAACTATATCCTAAAAGGTTATAGCATTTGGTCTATTCCTATTACCCTCCTACTCATGGTCCTTGATCCAGCAACTGAAACTTAGACTTATTCTTGAACCATTAGTATCAGTGTGATTGGGAATGGAGAGAAAGTCTTTCTATGGTTCGACAACTGGATAGGTAGAGGAGCACTGATTAGATACCCACAGGCACTCTAACTATGGAATGAGATCCCTATCAATGCTAAGGTAAAATCTATCTTGCTAAGAGATCAATGGACATCCCAGGGGAGCTTCAGTATCTTATCCCTAATTACCTCCCTAATCTATAAAGGGAAGACACTTTCCACTGCCTTAACCAACCTCCAATCTATTTCAACATTGCAAGATTCAGGAAGTGGCATAACTGTACTAGTACAGGGCAGCCTTGGTACCCTATATTCTGGCATAAGTTTCTTATGCCGAGCTACTCTATACTTCTCCTTAGTGCTGAATAAACTAAACACTATGGACAGAATATATTTTCTTCCCAATAATCCAGTCTGTGTACTTTGTGACACAGAACTAAAAACAAGGGAGCATCTCTTTTTCAAATGACCCTTTTCACATTTCCTATGAGAGAGGGTTAAGGAGCTTAATTTTATCCCTAATGCAGGCACAACATTCACAGAAACTATGGAGTGGTTTTTGAACTTGACCCATACACCTAAACATATTGAGTTCATATATGTCTCCTCCTTTGCCTCCTCTGTTAAGGAAATCTGGAGGGAGAGAAACTGTAGGAGATTTCATGGTAAAATTCGCACAAGACAGGATGTTCTTATCTCTTTGATTGGAGGAATCAGAGAGAGAATTCTCATTTCAATTAAACCAAATGAAATATGCCCTAATCTAGTATATTTACGGAGGATCAACTATTATCTTTAATATGAGGTTAATTAAAGGAGGAAGGAGGCATGTACCTGAGTTTTTGAGACATTGTTGATACGATGCTTGAAGAATACAGCTCGTGTCCTTAGTGTATGCCCTTATGCTCGAAGAGAGACATCGAAAGAGTCATTGGAGAAAGGAATCAAGTATAAAAAAAAGCATCATCGGAGAAAGGTAAATAAAATCATATTGAACCTAAGTCTAAGGACAAAACAAGTTCTTACACTTAAGGCTTGATCCTCTATACTCCATGAACTTCAAAAACCTCAGGCTTACGTGACAGATACAATGGCTACTGTTTGAACAACTTTAGATTGAATCTACTTAAGAAAATGGAAGGCTCCTTCTGGACATCTACTCACAGAGGCCTCGATCAGTAAGAAGGAAAGAAGATGAAGACACAGCTCTGAAGATAGGAATCCTTACCCAGCAAGGTAAAGACATAGGATGCTTCGATGATCACAGCTTGAGCTCAATCCTAATTTGGAACGTTCTGGAGAAACATTTAGAAAGATAGATAGCGATTTCCATCTTAGGCATCTCTCTTTGTTGTTTTGTCTTTCCTTTTCACGAATTCGTTTTATGCTTTAGTTACCCGATGTCATTTTGTTTACTCTCTATATTGAAGAGTCTAAGTTCTGCCCCTGTTGTAACATGCTTAATCAAGCTGTTACATATGAGAGATGTTCCTTTATTTGTAATTTTTTACTTTCAATACAATTTTAATTTTTCAAAAAAAAAAGTCCTTGTCTGAGACCTTAACTCTATTTTATGCTTTTGTATGTCATGTAATGGGTAACTCTCATATAGACTGCAACGATGAGGGTTATTGAGAAATACTTATAACTTAGTTATAAATAGAATATTTTCCATAGCTGAAAATATGTTAGGCGTAATTATGTGATTTAGTTGCCGTAATTAGGTGACTCAGTTACCTCTGTAGTTGACTATTAATATGGGCTATCATATACGAGAAAGCAAGTCTTTTTATTCCTTCAAACTTATCATGGTATCAGAGCAATATACAACCCTATACCTAGCGTTTTTTCTGCCTCTAAGCATCAGTCTTTTGTTCATCATGTGACGATACAATGAACAATGACAAAAATAAGGGAAAACCCAAGCCTCAATTGATTCATGATCCCTCTTCAATATATTATTTGTTGTCATTGGATGCTCCAGGTATGACTCTTACAAAATACACTCATATGGGTGATAATTATGATGTTTGGTTAAAAGCAATTGTAACTGCTTTAAAAGCTGGGAATAAGTTTGGGTTTATTAATGGATAATATGCAAAAGTTGATGATGATAAAGGTCCCGAAGGTCTTGGAAGGTTAATAACTCAACAATTTGTTCCTAGTTATTTAACGCTATTGATAGTTTAATTCAACACAAAATTGCTTGTGATATGTGGATGGATATCTAAGAACGATATGCACCCAACTGGGTCTTCTCCAGCATGTGGAATTAAATTGCACCAACCCTAGTAACACACCTCATTCCTTTACATCTCTGTCTACTCTATAGCAATGGACTTCGCCTACCCAGGTCGATGCAACATCTCTTGATCTAAGGGAAAGTGAAGACTCTCTAGTTAATGAACCTCGGCCTAGCGAGGGTAATATCATCGACAAAGGGAGTGAAGAAGCTTCTGAGCAAGAGTTACTTGGGCGTGGTCATCGAGAGCACCGTCCACCTACTCTTCTTAAGGATTTTGTTTATCATATGACACAGCTTCTCACACTCATTCTCACTTCATCTCACCCATCAGTTGTCTCAAGTATGCCTATTTCCAATTTTGTAACTTATGATAAATTTAAAGCTTCCAATAGAAATTTTATTGTTGCTATATTTATGGGGGTTGAGCCATGAAATTTTCAGGAGGCTATAAAAGAACCCTGTTGATGGGACGCCATAAGGAAGGAGAGTGTTGCAGTCGAGCAGAATCACACTTGAAATATAACTAATCTTCTCTCAGGAAATAATCCTATTAGCTACAAATGGGTTTATAAAATTAAATACAAATTTGATGGGTCTATTGAATGTCATAAGGCTCGATTGGTTATACTTGGAAACCATCAAGTGGAAGGTACTGGCTACAACGAGACATTTGTTTCAGTTGCTAAGCTGGTTAGCATCTATACTTTTCTTACAGTCACTGTTGCTAAACATTGGGAAATTCACTAAATGGATGTTGATAACACTTTTCTTAGAGACCTTCATAAAGGGTATATATGAAACTTCCACCTGGTTTTTCTTCTTCTCAGCTTGGAAACGTCTATCAGCTTCTCAAATCTTTATATGAGTTGCGTCAATCACCACTCAACTAGTTCACAAAACTTTTTGCCACTTTGTGACATTATGGCTTTGTTTAGTCCCATGCTGATTACACCATATTCACCTACCAGAAGGTGATGTTTCCTTACTTGTGTTCATGTATGTCGATGACTTGCTCTTAGCTAGTAATAATTTCGCTTCTTGCTACAATTTTAAAAGATATTTAAATTCTTGCTTTCAAATTAAAGATCTTGGTCCTCTCAAATATTTCTTGGGCATTAAGTTTGCTTACTCTCTCAAAGGCTTGTTCATATATCAACGTAACTACACCCTAGATATTCTGAAAGAGATGGGATTACTTATAGCTAAGCCAGTCGACACCCCCATGCCAAAAAATTATGGCTTAGCTCTTACTTCTTAAACTCTGCTTTCTGATTTGGTTCGCTATCGAAGCATAGTTGAAAGTTTGATCTATTTGACTATTACACGTCCTGATATTGCATACTCTATTCACATTTTATCATAATTCATGTAAGCTCCTCACCAAGAGCATTACGAGGGGGCCGCTTATGTTCTTTGTTATCTCAAAAATCATCCCTGATAAGGTATTTTTCTCTATGTTGATCGTGATCTCCAGTTATGTGGTTATTGTGATTCTAATTAGGTTGCATGCCCACTTACACGACGATCTATAAATGGAAATTTTATTATGTTAGGGTCCTCTCCTATTTCACGGAAGACTAGGAAATAGGCCAGTGTGTCTTATTCCTCGGCATAAGCTGAATATCATTCCCTGGCTTTTACATGCACAGAGCTTAAGTGGCTAAGGGCTTTTTTGGTCAATCTTTGCGTGTTCCATCGTCAACTGATGTGTTTGTTCTGTGATAACCAAGTTGCTCTTCATATTGGAGCTAACCCCGTCTTCTATGAATGTACCAAACATATTGACATTGATTGCCACTATGTTAGAGAACAACTTCAAGCATGCCATATTGTTATTGCTCATCTTCGAACCCATTTCTGACTTGCAGGCATTTTCACTAAAGCATTGTGCAAAACGTAATTTTAGTTTCTCCTGTTCAAGTTAGGCTTGGTTTTGGGGAGCGGTGGCGGTTGACAACTTACTGAAATCAACCTGCTGAAATGATAAGTACTTATTCTCAATAAGTACTTATGTGTTTGGGATTGCTGTTTTGGTAACTACTGAAACGTGAAAATATGTGTTTAGCAAGTGCGGTTGCAGTTTTTGAAAAGAGATAAAATGACTAAAAAGTCTATTGATTTAATAAACTATTAATTGGAGTATAAATAATTAGAAAATATATTATTAGTCATATAAATTTAAAATTATAAATAATAAAATATTAAATTAAAATAAGAAAATATAAATAAAATAAATTTGGTAAATACAATATTTCATAAAATATATTATTAGTCATATTAATTAAGAGTATAATGGAAAATAATACTTGTAATGAAGGTTATTAATGGAAAGTAAAATTTCTACCGTAACCCTCTTTCTGCTTATTGATTTCTACGGTGGCACTGTACTTTTCTCTAACCTCCAGTTGTTTACTGCAGATCCAAATATATGATTGCGTTTGAAATATGCGGTAAATAAGTATTTATCCCTACCGCACCGCAGATCCAAATGCAGCCTTAAGCATTCGTGTTTCTTATGTACCAACTTGAGGGGGATTATTGTAAATATTACTTGTAACGTACCTATAAATATGTCAAATGATAAGTTTGAAGTAATAAAAAGACTTGCTTTCTCCAATATGATAGCCCATCCTAATAGGCAACTAGAGAGGCAATTGAATCACCTAATTACTCGATAACTAAACCACGTAATTACGCCTGACATATTTACAACCATGGAAAATATTCTATTTAAAGGTAAGTTAAAGGTAATATTCCTAATAAGGGGGTTCCTTTCGTGGAAGCCAAGGCCTGAGGCACCATTCTATATATCCTTCAAAAATCGTACCACAATCATTTCAACAACTTGTTTCCTTTTAATGTCACAGATCCTATCGACTTGGTTGCTTATGTCCAAGTCACTTACTTCGACTATGGTGGAATGGTAGTCGAGGCTGGCATATCACACAAGATCACCAATGCCATGTCAGGAGTTATATTCCTCAGGAGTTGGGTTGCTGTTGCTTGTAAGGATCATAATACAAACATTCCTCGTTTTGATGCAGCCAAGTAGTTTTAATCTTTTATGCATCAAACTTTAACACTTACTTCGAGATGTTGAAAGACGAACATGGCATCGTCTCCAGGAGGTTTTTGTTTAATGCGTCTGGTCCTTCAACTATTAGAGAAAGATACAATAGCACGAGACATCAGAAGCCAACACAAATCGAGAGCTTAGCAACATTTATATCCAACAGGTTTGTGAAATCAACACGACTAATAGCCCATTCTAATACATGTGCATCATTAAACACGCCTTGAACTTGAGTTCAAGGATGAAACCTCCTTTCTTGGATAATCATATGGGAAATTTTATTTACGAGCCAATGGTAGTAGTGGTTGGTAAAAATTCAGATGATGGACTTACTTTGTTATTAATCAAATGAGAGAAACCATTAAAAAAATGGAAGTAGAACACGAGATGGAAAAGCTCCAAGACGGAGAAGATTATCTTCAAATGATGATGGAGAGAGCTGAGGCACTAGGTAGTGGGCAAGTAGTTCCAATCAGCTTCTCCAGTTGTTGTCAGCTTCCAATTTATGAATTCGACTTTGGATGGGGTAAGCCTTTGAAAGTCCCGAAGGATATAGTTTTGTAAAAATCCTGTTCTGTCTCAATTGCTTTGAATTGTTTCTGTTGGTTGATTAATAAAAAGCAACCGTGTCAACAACTATAATTTTTTCAAAAAAACGTAAATACAAAAATTAATCAAGCAACAAACAAATTGAAAATCAAGATTTGGTAATATATTTCATCACATCTTATTTATGTCTGTGGGCCCTTACCCAACTTAATCAACTTTCACGAAAGTACAATAATTTTACCCAAGACTTTACAGAGTCAACACCACTCAATCTTTGACACTATCTACTCATACTTACACCCCATAAAGGTATTTCACTCCCAATAACGCACCAACTGGTGCTAACCTCTACAGAGGATTTTACAACATTGAATAAATACGAAAATACAATCTCAAGTTATTGACACAATAGTAACACAAATAAAAGAAACACTTGAGATAAAACACTCCCCTAAATATGCAGCTTCATCAACTGAAAGTGTGAGAAGTTGTAGAATAACTGATAGGATTGAATTATCTTATATTTTCTTACGTATTTCCATATGATTTCATTCCTATTTTAAAGATAAAATGCTTAATTTGTGTTGACTGCTAGGTTGGATATGTTGATATATATTTGAGACCAAAACGACAAGATTCTAAAGCAAATTGGAGAATAAATGTTTAACAAGGAAAAGATGAAGCAAAATGCAGCCTTCCTTGAAGCACAAAATAACAGCCCATAAAGGAAAATCCAGCAAGAAACAACGACGTCAAAGCAGAGAAGCTAGCGTTTAACGCTAGCTGCGTTAAACGCATGCTTCAAAGCTAGTGTGAAATGCTAGCATTTGGGAGCTACGTTTGTGTTCCATTAAATGCAACACATATGCGTTCAACGGAACTCATATGATGCGTTTTGCGTAGCATATGACAACACACGCATACATTTTAAAGAGCAATGTAGAGAACATAAGCATGAACAGTGAACAGACAAAACTAATTCATCCCATCAATAAACAGAATAGCTACAGTGGAGAGTAGGGACGGCAATAGATAGAAGGCTGGTGTTATAAAAAACAGAAGAGAGTGGAGCGTGAAACATGGCCAGACCTTAAATCTTAATGGTCCCATCGATGAATAGTAACTAGGTAAAGAGAGTAGTTAGGGTTTTTGGTTGGGAGTGATTTTTATGGGGTTAAAGTACTTTCTTGGGAGATCTATGGAAAGCTAAATGTTCCGACGCTGGTTCGAAGGTGACATCAATGCTGACAACCCAGGTTAAGTATTTTTTTATTGTTTTTGTTGTTTCTTTCTCTCATTTGAAATTAATTGTGTCATCCTATGTTAATTGATTTGGGTTTTGTGTATAGATAATCAAATTTTCGTTATTGTTCAGTTATTTGTGTATGAATCCATTGGGATTGTGAAAGGATGATTTTAATGCGTTCATTGAATCGTTTGATTGCATATCCATTGCTAGAATTTCGATATAATCCGTAATTGTTAAGTTGAAATTCATGTGTAGCGACTAATGATTTGTAATCATTAGGGATGACATAACCTAGGTTAAATGGCGCATCGTATGTGGTTGTTGCCTTGATTAATCGGTTTTCCTAATTCTTAATGCTACTACCTAATTAAATCTAGAGATTGTATCCTAGGTTATTCAGTGGTTAGGTTTAATCAACGATCGTATCTTGATTAAAGAAAACCTAAGGGAAAACTCGGGTTAATTATTAAATCACGATTAATAGTTTCTATGAGAGGATTGAGAACAACAAATCAATAAAATATGCTTAATTAGGGTGTTGATTGAGATTGAACCAAAGAACCTGATCCCTACTGAATTCCCCAATTTTACCATTTTTTGTATCTTTTTTTAATTTGTTTTTATTAGTTTGTTTCATTTTATTTTCTTATTCCAAAATCCAACCCCCTTTTTCCTAAACATCAATTATTTTCATTTCATAGGCTAGCCGAACACTCCTTGTGGGATCGACCTAGACTCACTACTGCTACAGTAGTAGTCTAGTTATTTTATTTTGACTAGCATTACGACACGCCGATCAATGTTGGCGCCGTTGTCAGGGGGTACGGTGTTTAGTTTTTGTTTGTGATTTTAATTGGTGTTTGTTTATATTTTTTTGTAATTGATTTCTTTTCAGTTATTTAGTGATACTTTCTTTATTGTGTTTGTGTTTTTAAAAAAAATTAAAAAAATCATCATGGATGGAAGTAATTTTTTCTTTAATTCATAGTCTCAATCCTATAATAATGTTTGGACTAATCAACCTAACTTTTGTTATGGATGGGATAATCATCAGAATTACTTTCATGATAGTTTGTAGGAAGCACAACAATTCTCATACAGACAAGAAGCTTGCTATCACGACTCCGGTCCACATCTGGAATAGTTGAGTAATATTATAAACATGAATACTTTGTAATTGCAGTAGAATAGTGTACAATTCTAGCAGGATGGAGGGCAATTTCTAAAACCTACATGGTCTAACGCCCAAGATTCGGAGAGCCAACATGACTCAGGTACATCTCTATAAGAAATGCTTAATATTATGGTTACTAACAATCTTCAAATTCGACAGGATATGTAGTAGTTCCAACATAATATGCAACAGCTATTTCAGCCTACTGTGCAGCAAATCCGAGAGGATGCTTTGCAATTCCAGCAAGATGTATTGCCTCAATGGGGAAATATCAATCATCTGGAGCCACAAAGCGAAGAGGAGCAGTTGTCTCAACCTGAGATGTACCCGATGGACATTTGTGCAGAAACTTTACAAAGTGATGAGGAGCTTGAAAATTTTGAGGTTAACCCTCAAGGCATTGCTAATATCGAAGAAGTTGAGGAGGAGCTCGAAGCTGAAAAGGACATATCATTTAGCTCAAAGGTAAATACTGAATCCATAATTATTTTTAAAACTAACTCTTCACCTTTACATGGCATATTGAAGGAACTAAGCGAAGAAGAAAAAGGTGAGGAGATGTTCAAAATATTTCCCAAGTATATAGACTCAGTCGGGATTGAAAGTCTGGGGATATAGAAGTAGCTAAATAGGAACGATTATCAACCAAGACCCTATCCTGAAGAACCTCACATTGAAGAATTGCATGTGTCACCTAAAGATCACAATTTTGTCACGTAAGGGGGAGAAGGAGTTGAGCCAACGACCCTAAACAAAGGCACTTCTTAGGAGGCAACTTAAGGGAAGTAAATTTCCTTTCTATACATTTTTACATTTCTTTTTATATGTTGTGTGTTATTTGTTGGTTTATTTTTGCTTGTTTTTAAGTTTTCAATCAAAATGAGAGAAAGAATAAAACAAACAAAAAATCATTTGCTCATTTTCTATTGCTTCTAGGATTATTTAATCATGATTAGAGTGTGAATCAACTACAGAATTTCATGGCAACTTTGGCATGTACTTTTACTCTTGTGATTGGTTGATGTGCATTATCTTTAGAAGAGTAGTGACTAATGGTAGACAAAGCCAGTGAGATTTTGAGCCTTATTAGACTGACACATTCATATCAGTCTCATGGTCTTTTGATAAAGTGTGACTTTCATGACATGTACATCCTGACTTTGCGTTGAATTTCTATTCGAGACCACATTTTTGTCACATGCATCAACATGGATATGATTAGGCATTCTTTATTTTTCATAAACTACATTAGCCAAATAACCTATCCTATTGACATAATTTTTCCTTTGATAAACCCTTTTGAGCTTTATACCTTTCTTTTTGTATCAACCACATTACATGCTTTAAACTTAACCGAATATCCTACCCAAGCCATAAAGCTACTAAAGCATTTGTGATTGGTGAGTTTGTGGATGTACAAAAGTGTAGGTGTGGGGGTGTACATATATTGGATTGGCTATAATGATTGGGATGTTATTTTAGGTCTTAATATTGAAATTCCCATGTTAATGTAGTTTCTTTTGATGTTAAAAAAAAACGAAAGAAAAGAGAAAAGAAAAGAAAATGAAAATGAAACAGAAAGAAAGAAGGAATTGTTTTTAAAGAAAAAATTTTGTTTAAATAAATGTATCTATGAGAATGTACATATGTGTTGAAAAGTTTTTTATGATTGATGCATTCTCCTAAAGTTATGATGAATAGGTTATTTGAGTATATCAAATATGAGGTAGATGTTAGTTTAGAAGGTTCACTCTTGTGGTTTCAATGTATTGTTTGCATAAATTGTATGAGTGATTCCTTTGGATTGGTATATGCTTCATATGGTTGGTGTGTGAGAGTTGAATAGGGTTGTGAAATATAAATGTTGCATTCGTCATAGCTGACGGTACCCAGTTTTTGATTGAGTGCTACTTTTGTTTCACTATCTTTGATGGCTTTCGTGCTACTTGACTTAAATACATCTCACCTTACCTTTGCCCATATTACAACCCTAAAAATTCCTTTGATTCATGATTTTGCATGTGAATTTTAGTGGTGGAGAAATGAAATGATATGCAAAGTTGTAGATTGTTGTGATCATGAATAGTATTAAGTGTACCTATTAAGATATTTTAGTTAAACTCATTTTTCGAGTCTACCATTAGATCGCTCAGTTTCCGAAGATGATGCTTGTTGATTGATCATGAGTAGAAGCATTAAATGTTGAATTCTTGCTATGATTTTTGAAAGTATTCATCTTTGGTTGTGATTATATAGTCTTGGAAAATATGAAAATTGATTAAATGTTTTGGATCTTTGAGCTTAATTTGGATGTTTGCTTGAGTACAAGTAATAATTCTAAGTGTGGAGTTATTTGATAGGATTGAATTATGTTATATTTTTTTATGTATTTTCATGTGATTTCAATCTTATTTTAAAGATAAAATGCTTAATTTGTGTTGACTGCTAAGTTAGATATGTTGATATATATTTGAGACCAAAAAGAAAAGATTCTAAAGTAAATTGGAGCATAAATGTTTAACAAGGAAAAGATGAAGCAAAATACAGCCTTCCTTGAAGCACAAAATGACAGCCCATGAAGGAAAATCTAGTAGGAAACGACCACGTCAAAGCAGAGAAGCTAGTGTTTAACGCTAGCTGCGTTAAATGCATGCTTTAAAGCTAGCGTGAAACGCTAGCATTTGGGAGCTGCATTTATGTTGCGTTAAATGCAACTCGTATGTGTTCAACGTAACACATATGCTGCATTTTGCGTTGAACGCAAGCGTATGTGTTCTGCGTTGAACGCAACGCACGTATGCGTTTTAAAGACAAACGCAGAGAACATAAGCGTGAACAGTGCATAGACAAAACTAATTCATCCCATCAATAAACGGAACAGCTACAGTGGAGAGTAGGGGGTGGCAGTAGATAGAAGGCTGGCATTATAGAAAACAGAAGAGAGTGGAGCGTGAAACATGGCCAGACCTTAAATCTTAATGGTCCCATCGATGAATAGTAACTAGGTAGAGAGAGTAGTTAGGGTTTTCAGTTGGGAATGATTTTTATGGGGTTAAAGTACTTTCTTAGGAGATTCATGGAATGCTAAATATCCTAACGTCGATTTGGAGGTGACATCAATGCCAACGACCTAGGTTAAGTATTTTTTTATTTTTTTTGTTATTTCTTTCTCTCATTAGAAATTGATTGTGTTATCCTATGTTGATTAATTTGGGTTTTATATATGGATGATCAGATTTTCGTTATTTTTCAGTTATTTGTGTATGCACCTATTGGGATTGTGAAAGGATGATTTTAATGTGTTCATTGAATCGTTTGATTGCATACCCATTGCCAGGATTTTGATATAATCCGTAATTGTTATGTTGAAATTTATGTATAGCGACTAATGATTCGTAATCATTAGAGATGACATAACCTATATTAAATGACGCGTAGTATGTCATTGTTGCCTTGATTAATCAGTTTTCCTAATTCTTAATGCTACTGCCTAATTAAATCTAGAGATCGTATCCTAAAATATTCGGTAGTTAGGTTTAATCAACGATTGTATCTTAATTAAACAAAACCTAAGGGAAAACTCAGGTTAATTATTAACCCACGATTAATAGTTTCTAGGAGAGGTTTGAAAACAACAAATCAATGAAATATGCTTAATTAGGGTGTAGGCTGAGATTGAACCAAAGAATAGGATCCCTACCGAATTCCCCAATTTTACCATTTTTTGTATCTTTTCTTTAATTTGTTTTTATTAGTTTGTTTCATTTTATTTTATTATTCCAAAATCCAACCCCCCCTTTTTCCTAAACATCAATTAATTTCATGTCATAGGCTAACTGAACACTCCCTGTGGGATTAACCTAGACTCACCACTGCTACAGTAGTAGTCTAGTTATTTTATTTTGACTAATATTATGACGCGTCGGTCAATAACATCTGCTGTGAACCTTTGAGAAGAATCATTGATCAGTCCATACATAGCAGCATCAAGAAGACATCAATCGAATAATCATTTCATCACCGAAACTTCACAAAAATATAGCTACATCCTCACACACGTACTGAATTTTTTTCCAGTTCAAAAATAATAATTCAGTCGGCCGCAAAATTCATGCACATCATTGAGAAAATGTAGTTGCCTAAGATAGATAAGATCACTGAAAAATCCAGCCACCAAAGATAACTCCAATCATTGAATATGTTACCAAAGATAGCTCCAAAATTACCAAAAAAATTGCACATTAACTTTTTTAAGATATGGTGATTTTATATAAAATAAATCTTATATTCACTAGGATTTTATCCTTCAAGCAATCTTATCTTCAGGAATCCCATATAAGGTAGATTACTTATCATAATGATATTCCATGTATATTAAACTATGTCCAATTAAAAATAATTCCCAAAATTAATTAATAAAATATCATAACAAATAACTTAACAATCTTCCCCTTTTTCACATTATTTATTACATATAGGAAGTCCCCCTTAATAAAATAATTGGACACTCCCCTTTAATTGAACATCAAGTTCCAATTAACATCAAGTTCACATCAACAATTGTCAAGATCACATAAGCTGAAAATACCCAGAAAATATCCAAAGAAACAGTAGTCCTAAATAAACAATAAGCCACCAATCATCCAATTTTTTCCCGTGGGACAAAAGATGTCAAAAAGCAAGACTAAGCATCATGGGAAGCTGAGCGAAGAACCCTCTGCTTGAGTTGATGAAGGGCATCCAAACTCGCTTGAAAGACGCCCTTAATTTGATCAATTTCAACAAATAACGTAACATTCGGATTTACATTTGATGCAGTAGATTGTTTAGATGGCCCAAAAGATGAATATGGTAAGTCGATCACTTGACCTTGCTTATTGACATTCAAAATATGAGGTGAGATGTTCAGCAAAGACACAATGCTCAAGAACACTAGAATTCGGCTGAGGAGCATCGTGGGTATATAGAAACTGAGTAATAAGATAAGAAAAATATAGCAAAGAATGCTATTTGCTACCAACTAGAATCATAGCTTCAACAATAATTCTCCCCAAATTAAAATTTGCCCTGGTGCCGATGATATAAACCAATTTAGCTTGAGTAGGATAAACTTTCACAATGTGAGTACTCGGTAGTCAATTTGCCAATAGCAGCTTATAAAGAAAAAAATATTTCTACGACAACTCAAGTGCATGAAGTGTAGTAGAATATGGCCAAACAGTCAATTTAACACCAGATAAAATAGTAGATAACATATTATTTTTCACAATTCAATCATCCTCATATACTCAAGCACCAGTCAAATTATCAAACACTAGAAATGTGTTCAACCGATTTAGATTAAATCTAATAATAGGACCTCTCACATACACCATATGATAACACAATGCAGACTCATCTAAAATTTATCAAGATAGCAGTAAAATTCTTTAAAAAGTTCAAAATCATAGTGTTTTGGTAATAACGCAGCAATCAACAAATTTCTCTTAATTAACAGAACATCCAAACAAAATTGTTGATATTCAACCAAGTTAATATGATGGTCAAGAACAAACTTGATATTTGGAGTCCTACTTCTGTTATGCAGTGGAAGAATAAAATTTGTAAGGCAGAGCATCATCTATTGAAATTTGGATAGGTATTTAATGGCAAGGCAGTTAGACTAATTTTTGAGTTTGACCAGAAATCAGGAAGTAGTGGGAGTACCTTTCATTGGTGAAATAACTAGAGATGTAGAAGCTTGAGGCTCGGTTGGAGCATCTTCTGAATCAAAGGAAAATTTCGCTATCAATAGTGGGTTATTCCCAAAAAGAGGAAGGCTCAGGAATAACTATGGGTACTATCGAGGAGGAGCCAACACCTATTATTGACCTCCCATGACGTTGGTTTTTTTGAACACTACTGAAACACCATGGAGGGCCGGTGGTGGCTAGTGGGGATGCCATTAAGGATTGCTGCAAGGGAGGATAAGAGGCTTGGTGTTTTGATTTGCTCATTGAAACTACAAAAGAAAGACCGCAAATGGAGATGAAGGATAGATGAGTTAGTGGAGAGTGATAACTGTGAGAGACGGCCAAGATAGAGCAAGTAATAAAAAGAGAGACCAAATACTCGAAAATGAAGGAGAGAGCCAAGTCAATAGAGCCAAAATTTCAAAATATTAAAAAGGAGGGAAGGGGATCTGCGGCAGCAATACTAAAACTAAAAACAAAAATTAGGGATTTCTATCGCTTTCTAATTTTTTTAATAATAATAAGCTATATAGAAATACATAAAAAATGTAAAGCACACAATTCCAGAGCCTCTCGAAGAAATTCAATCCTGATCAAATCAAGAGGCTTCGTAAAAACGTCAATTAGCTATTTTTCAGTTGTTATATATGAAAGAATTGTAATTTTGGTCTCCATAAGCTCTTAAATAAAATGATACTTCAAGTCGATGTGTTTGGTTCTCGAATATTGAACTAAATTTTTTGAGATGTCTATGACACTCTTATTATCACACATAATCATCAACACATCTTGATCAACTCCGCAGTCTTCCAACATTTTCTTCATGTACAAAAGTTAAGAACAACAACAACAACAGGCTATAATGTATTCTGCTTCTACTATTGACAAAGAGATGAAGTTTTGTTTCTTATTATATTATGAAAGAAACAGCCCCAGATGTATGTTTTCGGTCGTCTAAATTTTCAGCTCAATTCGCATCATTATAACCAGCTAGATGAGAAGTAGAATCATATGAGTACCACAACCTAACTTCGGAAGTACCACTGATATACTTGATAATCCTCATTACTGCTATCAAGTGTGACTCTTTAGAGTTATATTAAAACTTAGCACATACTCCAACGCTATAACAAATATCTGATTTACTCACGGTTAAATAAAGTAGGCTCCTAATAATGTTTTTTATAAAAACTTACATCAATAATTTTTCCATGATTATCATTATTCAACTTTGTTGACACATTCATAGGTGTTCTAGCATGATGTGCATTTTCAAGGAAAATTTTCTTCACCAAATTCTTTGCATATTTGGTTTGTTATATGAAGATGTCATCTTTCACTTGCTTAATTTGTAATCCCAAAAATAAATTCAATTCACCTACCAAGCTCATCTCAAGGTTATGTGTCATTAACTTTACAAAGTCTTCCACCATCTTCGGATGAGTGGAGCTAAACACAATATCAACATATGTTTTTTTGATCATTAAATTTGATATGAAATTTTTAAGAAAAAAGTCTTGTTTACACAACCTCTTTCATATCCTTGGTTGAGTAGATGTCGAGTGAGTCTTTCATACCAAGCCCTTGGCGCTTGCTTGAGACCATAAAGAACATTTTTTAGCTTAAATACATGGTTAACATGTATTGAATCAGTGAAACCCTTTGGCTGCTCGACATATACTTCTTCTAATAGAAACCCATTTAAGAATGCACTCTTTATATCCATTTTGTAGAGTTTGAATCCTTTCATACATGTTGTGGCTAAAAGAAGTCTAATTTGACTCAGGTCTTACCACTGGAGCAAAAGTTTCTTCAAAATCAATGCCTTCAATTTTAGAGTATCCTTGAGCAACTAACCTTGCCTTATTTATAATCATATTGCCTTTGTCATCAGTTTTGTTGCGAAATATACCCATTTTGTTCCAATCACATTCACATTCGATGGCCTTGACATCGATTCCAAAACATCATTTCTAGCTAATTATGTTAACTCTTCTTGCATAGCTACTATTCGAAATTCATCTTACAATGCTTCTTTCACATTCCTTGGTTCAAAAGAAGAAGTATAACATAAAAGCCCAGCAAGTTCCCAATAATATATCCTTTTTCTTTCTCTTATTTTCCTTCTATCACTAACTTCACCAATTATGTTCACAATAGGATGATTTTGTTTGATTCGTGATGGAGGACTTCTATTGAAATCATCTTTCCTTGAGTCTTCATTATTCAAAAGAATTGTTTCAACATCAGATACCTAGTTGGTTTCTTCCTTCGAAGTAACTAATTGTTCCTTTATTTGACCAGTTTCTTTACCTGTAGCAACTAATTGTGAATCTAAGCAATTTTTAGTTTTTCTTTCATTTTGTCTTTGTGATGGTTCGAAAGCTGGTTTCGAAGATTTTCTTCTACCTCTTTATCAAGTATTTGATGCATATTATCTACCATAACATTTATGGATTCCATCACTGTCTTAGTTCTTTGGTTGAATACTCGATATGCCTTACTATGGATTGAATATCCAAGAAAGATGCCTTCATCACTCTTACTTGTAAAATTTCCAAGCTTTTCACAATCTCTAAGAATGTAACACCTATTTCCAAAAACATGAAAGTAGCTAATATCTAGTTTCTTTTCCTTCCAAAGTTTTTAGGATGTCTTATTCAAAATGCCTCTAAGCTGAACTTTATTGCATATGTAGCATGTTGTGTTTACTTCTTCAGCCTAAAACCTCATTGATATTTTTCGTCCATTCAACATAGATTTGACCATTTCTTGAAGAGTTTGATTCTTCCTCTCTATAATTCCATTTTGTTATGGAGTATTAGGTTTTGAAACTATTGCATGATACCATGTTTATCACATAAATTGTTGAAACTTGCGTTCTCAAACTCCTTTGCATGATTTGATCGTATTCTTAACACTGTCATATTTTTCTAATTTGTAATCTTCACACATAAGCTCCTAAAGTCCTTAAATGCATTTGATTTTTCTTTCAAGAAAGTTATGTAGGTGTATTTAGAATAATCATTAACATATGTCAAGAAATACCTTACTCCATTGATGCTAACGTGTTGTGTTGGACCAACTAAATCCATATGAATTAATTCTAATAAATAAGAAGATGTAACATGTCTAATCTTTTATGTGGCACTCTTGGTTGTTTACCCATGTGATATGCACTACACATATTCATTATGGGCAAGCCTCTTATCGCTTCAAATTTGCTTAACTTGTTAATACGATGATAGTTGACATAGCTAAGCTTTTGATGCCATAGATTTATATTGTCATCATATGAGACTGATTTGCAAGAAGTAATGACCTGCAATATATAACAATTATCTACCGATCTTCTGCCACTCACCAAACATTCTCCTTATTCGATTAACACCCTGCATTCATCACTGATGAACTTAATTAATAAAATATCATCACAAAGCTGACTAATACTTACCAAGTTGGCTTTTAACCCATCAACGTGAAGCAAAATTTTGAAGTGTGACAATCCATCCATGTAAAGTGGACCTCTTCCAATGATCAAAGCTTCATTTCCATCACCAAAAGTAACGTGGCCATCTACACAACTTTGATAATCCATCAAGTAACTTCTTTCACTTGTCACATGATGTGAACACCCACTGTCAAAATACCAATTGTTATGAGAAGCAGCCCAAATAGATTTAAGAGCTATAAGTGTGTGTAGTTAACCATTCTAACCCAAGTATGCTTTATTAACGTTGGCTATTGCTAAAAGTTTCTTGAAGCATGTCTAGACTTTTGGTTTTGAGCCCTCTCAAATATCATTTGTAACAACTTGTAACAATTCAGCTTTATATGCCCGTTTACCCTACAAAAATGACATGTAGGTATAAATTTTCGTGAGATTTCTCTTTTGAAAAATGTAGCTTCATTGTTTTTCTCATCTGATAGGTGCTTAATTGATTATGAATGTATTCCATAACATTTAGTGATTATTTCTATAAAATTGCTTAAGATACTTTGATTTATATGTGATATTAGGCACAATTCAGAAGCAAAGAAGTTAAAATGAGTTGAAAACATAATATTTGGGCCATTTTCTTAAGATTAATTTTCACTTATCTTCATGGAACAAGAAGAAGAAAATTAAAAGACAAAGAAAAAATAAGAAAAATGAAAAACATAAAAAAGAAAAATCAACTGAGCTCACAAATTGTTGAAAAAAAATATTGCACAATTGAGCTCACGAATTGATGAAAAAAACAAGAAAAATGAAAACATAAACAAGAAAAAGCAATGGTTGTAAAGAAGATGCATCTTTACAGACGATGCATCCTTAAAGAAGAAGATGACGTCATCCAGAAGGAGCTGACATCATCACAGAAAAAGTTAATTTACAGAAGAAGATAACGTCATCACAGACGATACCTCTAAACTTCTGAACATCTTCACTTGTAAAGATCCTAACTTTCGACTCTGATGTCCAAAAATTTCTTGTTATATATCATTGGAAAGCTAGAAAAATAATCTACAATTTCTAAGGAGGCAACTTTATCCAATTCAGCCTAGATCAATCCAGATTCTTCCCTTAATTCATAATACAAATTTTTCCCTATGGAAGGCTTGAAATTTTGCATTTCATAAGCTTGGAATGCCTTGAGCTTAACCATTCTGTTACCAGAATGACTTCATTAAACTCTCAAATCTCAACTTATTTGTCTCATCACATCTAACTACATTTTGATCAATCTTAATTCCTGTCTTGCCTTCCCATGAATCCCACTTAGGCGTACATATGTATATGTATAAATATATATATCCACAATTTATGCTCAAACCATCTGTTCAAGCTGAAAATCATCTCGCTCTCTCAAAAGCTAAGAAATGATGAAACCCTAACTTGCCTTCTCTCTTTTTCTCCCATGGACGTCTCTCTCTCTCTCTTTTGTTTCTCTCTTTCATAATTTTCTCCTCTTTCTCTCTCAATTTCGTTTTTGTCCCTCTTAAAAGCAAGATAACACTTTTCCTTTTCCAATTTTGCCCTTAATGAGTGGCAAAAGACATTCCTACCCTTCCTTATATGCCTTGTGCCTTTTAATCTTAAATGACATGCCAAGATTTCCCTTAAAGCAATCTTACTACTTTAACACTTTAATTCAATTTAACCTATGTCGTAAAATCTTACTAACATTAACATAATGATTAACTCCACAACATAAATCCATAAAGATCTCATTATTAATTTAAATCATGCTTATTCATCAAGAAAAAAATTCGGGGGCCAACAAAACCACTCACACATAAATATCACACTTCGCTTTATTGGCAATGCAGGGTACTCAATTTCAAGTATTTCAATAATTTTGCCATAGTAATCCATCAATTCTCCTTATATGCAAACTCCACTATTTATTATTGCCATGCTATGACCATGATATTCTGTATGGTATTTGTATCCATTAACGAAATATACCGGATATGATTTAACAGTTCGCAAAGGTTCCTTTGCAAGATCATATATGAACTTGTTCTCAATTGAATTTTCTAAGGCCTATAGAAAAGAAAATACGAAATTAAAACTACGATCTTATGGTTTGAAGAATTAAATCTTATAATTCAATCATTTTAAAGTATGTAAGTGAAAACTTACATACTGCTCGAACTATCGAGGAAAGTGACTTCCAACTTCTTTATTGATATCATCCTGTGTTTTGTCAGGCATGAGCTTATGTAACAATTCCTCGTATAATCTCAAAACATTATTATGCATGTTCAGTTATGAATAACAATAAAATTCAAATGACAAATAATCTATTTAAACTTACTGCACGAAAGGTTGAACGTCTTGATAGTTCAATAAAATATAACCATATGCAGCCTCAATTTCTTCCTCTGCTAACATTCTTCTTGTTGAATGTCTATATGTTCGTCCAGGATATGTGAAAATGGATAAATTATCATCAACATCGGTAGTTCCTCCCCCATCGTCATTACGAGGAACTTTTCTTTCTCTTGTGTGAACATGTGACTCAAAGGAATGTGAACAAAATGTACTAGCTTCCTCCATTAAATAAGCATTACATATCGAACCTTCAACTCTAGCCTTATTTTTCACATTTTTCTTTA
The DNA here is from genome assembly GCA_025594535.1 of Erythroxylum domingense. Classification (NCBI taxonomy): domain Eukaryota; kingdom Viridiplantae; phylum Streptophyta; class Magnoliopsida; order Malpighiales; family Erythroxylaceae; genus Erythroxylum; species Erythroxylum domingense. Next base: position 24,399,487 of record JANQBM010000007.1, on the reverse strand, counting down.
AGTGATACAAATACCTATATGAGCAAATAGGGTTATACGATTTTAGTTATGAAAACATGATAGGACATCAATTACAATAATTTGTGTTTAATAACAGACCTCTCAAATGGATAAATCCAATGATATTGAATTCGATTGGCTAGTTTAGCCTCATGTGCTAAATGAACAAGTAGATGCTCCATACAGTTAAAGAAGCTTAGAGAAAATATCCCTTCTAACTTGCATAAAATAACTGGAATTTCCTTTTCTAATTTTTCCATTTCAGCCAACTTAATTTTAGATGATGTTAAGCTTTTGAAAAACAAACTTAATTATGTTATTACTTTCCAAACCTTATTCAGCAGCAACTCTCGAAATGCAATTGGAATTAGCCTTTGCATAAACATATGACAATCATGACTTTTCATCCCAAATAATTTGTACTTCCTTATATCAACACACCTTGCCAAGTTTGAGACATAACCATCGGGAAACTTTAGACTTTTCAACCATTCACACAATATTTCCTTCTGCTTTTTGTCTAAAGTGTAACATGCTTTCGATATTTACTGGTGTGAAGATCTTTATGAACTCATTCCTTCTATAAAAAAGTTTCAAATCAGCTCGTGATTTTGCATTGTCTTTTGTCCTCCCTTCAATGTTCATAATGGTATTGAACAAATTGTCAAAAATATATTTTTCAATATACATCACATCTAGATTATGACGTCCCAAATTAATTTTCCAGTATGGCAAATCATAAAAGATTCTTCATTTTCTCCATCCAAAGTAATGTGAACAAAACTATGGTATATGACATTGTTTACACTTGTGAATCAAGAAAACAAGTTCTCGCTGTGACTCCTAGGCTTATGGAATTTTTTACCGATAAGCCTCACGGGAGCTGCATCACGGGCTTCCAGCCTATATACCATACTAGGGGTTTATTATGGAAAGCAATTGTCTTATTTATGAAACATATTAATTCCTTATGTGAATACTAAGTTTACAATAATCAAATCAAAGTTGAAGTATTAACCGATCGAATTAATCATCTACAATTGATTTCAAAACTATAGTACGTGGCATTGTTTACACCTGTGAATCAAGAAACAAGTTCTAGCTGTGACTCCTAGGCTCATGAAATTTTTCACTTATAAGCCTCACTGGAGCTGCATCACGAGTTTCTAGCCTATATACTGTAACATCCTGTTATTTAAGTTAAGGTTAAAATAGTGTTTATAAGAGGATAACGAGAAATTAGGAAGCATAAATCATGCTTATGCATAAGTGGCATACACACACGCGAGAGCATTGATTTTTGCGCATTAGTATCATTGTACATGCATTCATTGACATTTTCTGGGTATGATTGATTTATAAATGCGATTAAAATACGAATCGTGGATTATTTGTGTTGAAAATTTATTTGGTGATAATAGTTATTATTTCTGAATTTTTCGTGAATTATGGATTAATTGTCTTGATAATTAAATTAGTGTGTATTAGAATTTATTCGGCATTTTTTGAGACATTTTGGATATTTTGGAGATTTATAAAAACTTTAAGGTAATTTAGACTAGGAAAAATATTGAAATAGGAGACAAATAGAAGTGTGACAATTGTATTAGAAATTAATTGACAAATGGACAAATTATGGAGTGACAAATGGATAAATTAATGTGTGACATGTAGACCAATAGTTAAGTGACATTTGGTAGCCTTACATAGAGGAGACATGTAACACATGGATTGGAGACATGTGTCAAGACATAAAAGAGACACCTAGTGATTAGGAATCATGTTTCTGCAGCTCTTCCTTTGATTTCACCGAAAACATCTAAACTTCCTTCTTGCTTTACCATCATCGAAACACCATCTTGCTCATTTATGTATATTGGCTTTTGGTTAATCTATCAACGTTACACCTTACAAAACAAAAGTTGAATCACTTCAGCCCATTTGAGGTTTTCAGTTGTCTCTCTCTCTATCTTTCGCTCTCACCTCCGAAAACTTGTTAATTTCTGGAATTTCTGCTAAAGTGTGAAGTATAAACCAAGTAAGTTATGCTTTAAGTTTTATGATATATAGTGTAAATGACTTCTGTTAAGGTTTTAATGTTTGCAAATGGATGCATGCATGAATGGTGTATATTTTCATGCTTATGGATTGATGTATGTGTGAATGGTGTTAATGCATGTGTGGATGGTGAAGGAAGAAGCAAATTCAGTGTTATGATTAATAAGATGAAGGATGGTAGTGGACTGGAGCTTGTTATATGCAATATTTTACTGAACATACATCTGTATTTAGAATATAACTTAATATGTAAATATCCAAATTGGATGGCATTTAATTTATAGTGTAAACTAGAGATATAGGGCTATATTTTTCATGGAGAAATCGAAATTGAATTTTGTCTCTAAGAGTTTCAAATTTTAGCTTGAAGTTGACTTTGGGATTCTATCATGGTTTAGGAACAGTCTGTAGTGTTTTTAGTATAACTTGCAGAATACTGAACCAAATTGCATGAAATTAGCTTCATTAGAAACTTAAGGTATAAAGGAACCATTTTTCAGAAGAATGTTTTGCCTAAATCTTTCATATTCCTTGATAAAATGACCATGAAAGATTGACCTAAAGGTCTACTTTAGGAAGAGCTAGAAGAAGTTGGAATAAACGGTAGTGCACGATCTTGCACAAGCACGATAGTGACTCTAAGGGGTCATAAAGGGGTTGCATAATCATGCACAAGCACAATTGTGACATTGGTGGATCAATTGGAAATGCACGATCGTGCACGAGCATGACTGTGTACAGTGAAGGTATACTGTTGTTTGACTTTCCTCTCCCTAAAAATATATAGCCATCTGAACACATTCGGGAAAGATTTGATTGATGAATTTAGGATGAAATTGAGGAAGTGTCCTGTTGATATTAAATAAACTATATTGATAGAAGCCGAATTAGACAAAGGTGTCTTCACAAAAGTTGTAGTTTATTCTCTTAGATTTTAATTGGTATAATGTTTATACGTTTTGGGTATAGTAACTGAGAGATATGAGTTGTACATTGTCAAGGGGATGATCATGTACTAGCCAAAAGTTCAAATGTACACAGTGTGTGATTGTGAGCATAACTCATAGAATATTGAATCAAATTGTATGATTTTAGTGTCATTCAAAACTTAAGACGTGGGAGAACAATGTTCCAGAAGGAAGTGTTGCCAAATTACTTCACCTTACATGGTAATAATCATGCAAAGTAGAACTAAAAGTATGTTTTTAGACTATTCTGGATTGTTAAATTGAGTATTGATATATGAATGAATATTGTGACAAAAATAATGATAAGGAACCCAGAATTGTCATGAACATGCATTGTACGTATTCAGTATACATGAATGTGCATAAATAAATTTATATTTGTGCAAAATTGTGATATGTGTATGTATGATAAGTTTTAGAGGAACACATTGAGCGACAGCATCCAGACATTGCCGAGACTTCAAGGCAAAAAGCAAAAAGGAGCATTTATGAGCCAACCTAGATGATCTTCCTAGGATTGATTGATTTTGTTTAACTTCTAATTATTAAATTATTTTTGATCTATTTGTGAATTCTGGACTTTAATAGTCCGAGGAGTTTGATAGTCAGGAATGTATTAGAAGTGTTCTGTTTGGATCTGAAATTTCAATGACATATGTTGCAACTGAATTCTGAATACTTAACAAAAGTTGAATGTCAGACTGAGGTCCGATGAATATAAGATTTCGTCTGTTTATTATAAATGAATGCTATTCATGGCATATTCTGTTATTGATGCATTTCATAAAATGCATATTCAGATAAAGGCGTTGTGATCAGAGTAGCCAATCTGAAAGAGCTATAAGCTCAGTATTCTGCACGTAGAGCTCTGCTCTGTGATTTCTATTTTTGACTATGCCCAATGGGAAAGTATCTATTCTGTATCTGAAAAGCATTCGGTCACAACAAATAATAATGAATCCAGAGTCTCATATGCTTCTGCATTTGTATATTTATGATTATGAAACATATGCCTATGAATTCTTTCTGAAGTTGTGATGTTACAGTGATATGTCATGATAATGTCACTGATTAGGTTGTACAAATTCTGACGGAAGGTATATGAAGTGTATGGTATTTATTATGTCTTATTGTGATGTGAAATGTTGTCAATTTAATTGGTTGTATGATATTTGTGTGTAACCAGGAGTGAGATCATTAATGATGGTTCCCTCATTGAGTTCGTAAAACTCATCCAAAATTGCAACATGGCTTTTCAAGTTCAGAGGAGATATCCAATTAGGCTAATTGGCATATAGCCATTGAAATCAGATATGGACTAAAGGTCGGGATCAATTTGCACCTACATATGTCTTTAATGATTTTAGTTTTGAATTATATTTCCGACAATATTGTGCAATGTATATGTGTAAATTTTAAAGTGTAATATCCACTGTGGCGAGTGATGTTTGTAATTGAAATGGACCCAAATGACCACTGGGATTTCGATGATATGTATAATGAGAGTTGTAACTCTTGTGATTGAAAAAGTTTATGAATAACGTGGGCCTAATTTGATTATTGTTTTCCACATACGCGTGTGATATGTTTTTTATAAAAAAACTTGTACTAAGTTTCTTGTATTTGACTGTTTCAGCATACCACCCTTGCGGGGCTATGTACTCGAACATTGCTCAGGATGTCGGGTACGTGACTTGCGATAGTATGGTGTTATATTTTGGAATCAGAGCCTAGATTTAGTATCTTACATGGGCATTTTTGAAAAATATGTCTAGTTACATGCATTTTAGACATGACTTAGCATGTAATGGTAACTGATCCCTAGTCTGAGTCACATTTACATGAGTCATATGCATGAGCATTCGTTAAGAGTTTAAGCTGTTAGAAGTAATGAGAATGATGATCGTTCAGAATGTGAGAAATTGAAAGTTTGTGGATATCTAGAAATGAGAAATAGTATATGGTTAGATATGACAGATAAAGAGTTAACACAATTGCATTAGTGGATGTATTATTGAATATGACATCAATATTGTACTGAGATAGTATATCCTCGAATGTGAAATAGATGTGAATACATTTTCATGGACTGATTAAGGAAATTAGAAATATAAATATGAATGACGAGATTTAAAGTGTAAAAGCCAAGTTGAAAGAAAATAAAATTTTCTATGACCTTGAAAAGTTGAACTTGAACTTGAAAGGATTGTTGGATAAATGTGATTAGATTTATGATATAGCATAAAAATATGTCTATGAAATTGAGATCAGAATTTTAGGATAATTATGCATCTATAATTCCAAATTGATTGTGCCCATATGTATATATGACGATATAATGGTAATTAAAAGGTGAGATAATGATATCAATTTATGTAAAAGTTGTTCAGGTTTAGTTTTGTGAGGACATATCTAACAATGGGGTCATCATGATAAGTGAGAATATTGAGCATATATGTATTATATGTGTGGACATGATATAGGAAGCAATCTATGACTTATTGAATATGTGTTAGTTATAGTTCCCATAGTTCAAAGTCTAAGATAAATTAGAGTAATACATGAAAGTGTTTGTAGTGATCAATTAGGGTTCGAGGATAGGCACAAAAGAAGAAGTGTTGTTCAAAATCAAATGAGATTAAGGTATCCTGAGCATAAGTTATTAATTGGTGAATTTTCATGAATAAATCTCTAGATAAGATATAATGATTTTGATGGTATATACTAAGGTATATGAGTAAATTAGTCTACTTAATGCTTCACTGAGCCTTATTATAAAGAATATTCTGATCATATAAGTTATGACAGAAATCAATCTTATTGAGATATTATAAATAGTTGAAATTCTTCTCAAGTAACTAAGAATGACTGATAAGCAATGATGAAAATAGTTGATTGATAAAGATTACATGAACAGTATAGATGCTAGTAGTGAGAAACCTTCTTTTAAGGAAGAATTTCACCAAATTAGGTTAAGTAGACCAGATGGTTTACTTCTAAGAAAGAATGATGATGGAACAACTTAAAAATGAATATTGGAGTCCCATCTTTTAACGGAGACTCAGGCGAAAGAGGTAGAATACGCTACTGAGAGTTTAGGCATTTTGTTTAATGTAAAGTATCCAACTACGTGAGTGGATTTTTGAATTTGAGGTAACATTGTTGATAATGTGAGGAGAACTTAGGTCCACACTATATTCTATGTAAATATGTACAGGAGATACAAATTAGATATGATGAATGTGTTACCAACACAGGAAGTTAAGATTGCAAATAAATTAAAATGTGTGGACAAACTAGTATAAATGAACAGACATTAGAATAAGTCAATGTGAAATTAGAAGAAATCAAATGAAAGGAGAAAATCATTCAAGAAAAGAAGTCAGTTTAAAAACCGAAAATAACATGGGATAATACTACCTCATTAAGGAATTAGTTACATAAGGAATTACGAGTACTAATCATGAGCACAAAGAGTTTTGGCTATATCTGTGTGAGTTAACAATGCCCCCGATAGTATCATGGCATTGAAGAATAAAGTGTCCAAATTGTATTAGTATCAATTAATGACTGTAATCATAGATGATATATTGAATGTATTCGAAAAGTTGAGAAGAATATTTTGAATACTTGAGGAAATCTTACATATCATGCAGGTAGAAACAATTATATGCCATGTTTAATAAGAGTGAACCTTAGCTTGATTAATAAAAAAGAAGTTTTAAGGAATTATAACACCGATGTTAATCATATCATTTAGATTTGGAGATTATGTAGTATATAATGAGGATTTTACACTAAAGATTAAGATGCAATCTGTTGCAACATAATAAAGTGATTTTGTATGCATAGACACAAGTAAAGTCTCATGAGTTGATTATTTGACACATAATTTGAAACTTGCTGCAATATTTGTACAGCGAAACATATTGGATCTATATATATAAATAAATATAGAAATCATTAAAGTTTGAGGTAATTATTAAGTTTGAAAGAATTGAATACAAAACAGAGACAATGGATAGAAGTACTGAAGGATTGTGATTGTACAAATGAGTACTATCCTCATAAAGCTAGTGTGTATTTGATGCCTGAATAGAAAATTCAATATAGGAATAGTACAAATTCAAATATTGAAGTTACCAAACCTAATGCAATAAAGAACATAGAATGTCAAGTTAAAATTAGGGCAAAATGAAGAGTGATTAATTACATTAAAATTTAAAATCAGTTTTGCATGAAAAGATTAGCAAAGTCTGAAATGAGGATCTAGAATTGTAAATCTTATTGATGAATTGAAAATGAATCTGAATTTTGAGTTTAGATAGGAAAAATGATACCTTGTGATTAAAATAAGAAGTATGTGCACACGATAAAGATGATTGAGCAAAAGATGGTTAGAGTAAGCACAAATAACAACCTATGTTATACATCCTAGTAGGAATACGATGAAAGAAAGTCTGACAGCTAAAGATGTTGAAATAATTTATTAAATCAATGAGTTGCCAACAGTCTTAACTGTTGGAGATATGCTTAAAGCTTATATTTTGGAGTTCATAGGAACATGAGATCAATGGATAGTTTCAATTGATTTCAAGCATAACAATTATTATCATAATGATATCATTAGAATACTGTATGATACGTTATACGATAGAAAGAGTCGTTCCCTCTTACATTGAAATAAAAAAGGGCCTAAATAATGTGTTTCAAGTGAGTATGTTTAGGAGATATTAGTCGGATCCAACTCATGTGATACTGACTCAGGAAATTGAAGTTTCTAGTGATATGAGTTATGTTGAAGAACTAGTAAAGATAATTGGCTATCAGAATAAACAATTGAGAAATCGAGTAATTCCATTGGTGAAAGTCCTATAGAGAAATCACTCAACCGAGGAAGCAACTTGGGAAACGGAGGATCATATGTGGAGACAATATCCCTACATATTCGAACAATTAAGTAAGAATTTCGAGGACAAAATTTCTTTTAGGAGGGGAGAGTTGTAACATCCTGTGACTTATGTTAAGGTTAAAATAATGTTTATAAGAGGATAACAAGAAATTAGGAAGCATAAATTATACTTATGCATAAGGTGGCATACACACACATGAGAACATTGATTTTTTCACATTAATATCATTGTACATGCATTCATTAACATTTTCCGGGTATGATTGATTTATAAATGCGATTAAAATACGAATCGTGTATTATTTATGTTAAAAATTTGTTTAGTGATAATAGTTATTATTTTAGAATTTTTGGTGAATTATGGATTAATTGTCTTGATAATTAAATTAGTGTGTATTAGAATTTATTCCTTTTTTTTAGACATTTCGGATATTTTGGAGATTTATAAAAAATTTAAGGTAATTTAGACTAGAAAAAATATTGAAATAGCAGACAAATAGAAGTGTGACAATTGTATTAGAAATTAACTAAAAAATGGACAAATTATGGAGTGACAAATAGATAAATTAATGTGTGACATGTGGACCAATAGTTAAGTGACATTTGGTAGCCTTACTTAGAGGACACTTGTAACACATGCATCGGAGACATGCGTCAAGACAAAAAAGAGACACCTAGTCATTAGGAAACATGTTTCTACAGCTCTTCCTTTGTTTTCACCGAAAACATCTAAACTTCCTTCTTGCTTTATCATCACCGAAACACCATCTTGCTCATTTATGTACATTGGATTTTGGTTAATCTATCAACGTTACACCTTAAAAAACAAAATCTGAATCACTTTAGCCCATTTGAGGTTTCCAATTATCTCTCTCTCTATCTTTGGCTCTCTCCACCGAAAACTTGTTAATTTTTGGAATTTTTGTTGAAGTGTGAAGTATAAACCAAGTAAGTTATGCTTTAAGTTTTATGATAGTGTAAATGACTTTTGTTAAGGTTTTAATGTTTGAAATGGACGCATGCGTGAATGGTTTATATTTTTATTCTTATGGATTGATGCATGCGTGAATGATGTTGATGCATGTGTGGGTGGTGAAGGAAGAAGCAAATTCGGTGTTATGGTTAAAAAGATGAAGGATGTTAGTGGGCTGGAGCTTGTTATATACAATATTTTACTGAACATACATCTGTCTTTAGAACCTAACTTGATCTGTGAATATTTAAATTAGATGGAGTTTGATTTACAGTAAACTAAAGTCATAGGGCTATATTTTTCATAGAGAAATCCAAATTGAATTCTGTCTCTAATGGTTTCAAATTTTAGCTTGAAGTTGACTTTGGGATTCTGTCGTGGTTTGGGAATAGTCTTTAGTGTTTTTAGTATAACTTGCAGAATAATGAACCAAATTGCATGAAATTAGCTTCATTGGAAACTTAAGGAATAAAGGAACAATTTTTTAGAAGAATGTTTTGCCTAAATTCTTCATATTCCTTGTCAAAATGACCTTGAAATATTGACCCAAAGGTCTATTTTGGAAAGAGTTGGAAGACGTTGGAATAAAAGGTAGTGCACGATCGTGACTCTAAGGGGTCATGAAGGGGTTGCACAATCATGTACAAGCACAATCATGACATTGGATGATCATCTGGAAATGAACGATCGTGCATAAGCACGATCGTGTACAGTGAAGGTATACTACTGTTGACAATTTTGAACATCCTTCATTCGTTTGGCTATAAATTCTTCTTCCGACCTCCAAATGACTTGATTTTTAAACCAAAAAACTCCTAACACATTTTTCTTCCTATCCATAAAAACATATAGCCATCTTAACTCATGAAAGAAAGATTTGATTGATGAATTTATTATAAAAATGAGGAAGTGAGCTGGAACATTTTCATTGAACATGCTTCGGTATTTTGAGTATTTCTTCATCTGTAGATTTTTAAATGAGTTGATTCTTAATTAAGATTAAAGTGGAGTCATATGGATACAACTCTCTTGGAGAATTCTAGTTTTAATTATGTCTTTAAGCATTTCAAAATCTGGCTCGAAATTGAGTCTTGACTGAGGCTGTAGTACTACCGGAGACAGAAATCATGTCCTGTTGATATTGAATAAACTGTATTGATAGAAGCCTAATTAGATAATGGTGTCTTCACAAAAGTTGTATTTTATTCTCCTAGGTTTTGATTGGTATAACGTTTATAATTTTTGGATATGGGTTTTGAGAGATATGAGTTGTACACTGTCGAGGGGATGATCATATACTAGCCAAAAGTTCAAATGTACACAGTTTGTGGTATTGTGAGCATAACTCATAGAATATTGAATCAAATTGTATGATTTTGATGTCATTCAAAACTTAAGACATGGGAGAACAATGTTCCAGAAGGAAGTGTTACTAAATTACTTCACTTTGCTGATGATAATAATTATGCAAAGTAGATCCGAAAGTATGTTTTTAGACTATTCTGGATTGTTAAATTGAGTATTGATATATGAATGAATTTTGTGACAAAAATAATGATAAGGAACTCGGAATTGTCATGAACATGAATTATACATATTCAGTATACATGAATGTGCATAAATAAATTTATATTTGTGCAAAATTGTGATATGTGTATGTATGATATGTTTTAGAGGAACACATTGAGCAACAACATCCAGATATTGCCAGGACTTCAAGGCAATAAGCGAAAAGGAGCATTTGAGCCAACCTAGATGATCTTCCTAGAATTGATTGATTTTTTTAACTTACAATTATTAAACTTTTTGTTATCTATTTGTGAATTCTGGACTTTAATAGCCCGACGAGTTTGATAGTCGGGAATGTATTGCAAGTGTTCTGTTTGCACCTGAAATTTGAATGACATATGTTGCAACTGAATTCTGAATACTCAACGAAAGTTGAATGCCATACTAAGGTCCAATGAATATAAGATTCTGTCTATGCATTATAATTGAATTTATTCATGACATATTCTGTTATTGATGTATTTCATAAATTGCATATTCAGATAAAGGTGTTGTGATCAGAGTAGCCAGTCTGAAAGAGCTATAAGCTCAGTACACGTAGAGCTCTGCTCCGTGATTTCTATTTTTGACTGAGTCCAATGGGCCAGTATCTGTTCTGCATTTGAAAGGCACTCGGTCAAAACAAATAATAATGAATTCAGAGTCCCATATGCTTCTACATTTGTATATTTATGATTATGAAACATATGCTTGTGAATTCTTTCTGAAGTTGTGATATTACAGTGATATGTCATGCACTACAAGAAAAGTAAGAATTAGCGACGGAACATTAGCGACCGAAAATATACCGTTGCAAATTACCGACGGAAAATCTATTTTCGTTGGTAAAGTTGACGGAAAATTTTTCGTTTAGCGACGGTAATAATATCCGTCGCTAAATATGGAGGGAAATCATC